>PVHT021183577.1:2537480-2628229 GCA_004024745.2 Catagonus wagneri
TGAAAAGTTTTAAACTATTGTCGGCAAGGCCTGAGCTCGTGAGAGAAAGCACTCTAGGGGCCGATTCAGTTTATGCGTCTGGCAGCAAGGCCCGAACGTGGAGCTGGAGCAGAGCACGAGTGCTTGCTCTTCTACGTGGTGCCCCACACTCTGGGGTAGGGGCAGGTGAGGGGTTCCCAGAGGGACTTCCAAGGGCTGAGCAAGAGATCAACCCTTCCTGGCACACGAAGGTGAGATTCCCTCGATTTTTTCTTTTTTTTAATCGTCCTCTTGTTTGAAAAATGATGGCTCATTTGTTGCTTCTGTGGCCTCTCAGACAGGTCAAAGCGAAGACACGGTGTTACCCCAGGGCTGTTTCTGTCTGAGGCCACAGAGGCATTCTCTCTTTAGTCCCTCTCAGTGCGGCCGGCTGGGCTGTCCAGTCGCGCTGCCCAGAGGCTGTATGATGAGCCACATGACTGCAGCCCAAATAACTGCCAGCTTTATAGGAACAATTAAAACAAGGAAATACATTTTAAAAGTTGTTTTTTCTTACAGAAATAACTATGTCACAAATAAATTGCTTTTCTGTTCCTTGAATTTAAAGTCTGTGATTCCTGCCATGTTAATGAGAGCACGGGCTTGCTGACTTGCTCCCACAGCCTGACTCTGTAGATGCCACAGACGTAAGAGTAGGTTGTGGGTTCAGGGAGCTAAACTGAACAGGGGTAACTTTGGGCAGGAAGATGCAGATGTGGCTCTTGTGAGAGCGGTATTGGCAGGAGAGAGGCAGGTGCTGAAGAAAACTTTCAGATTGTAATCTTGTGTAACCTGCATGTCCCTAGCACACACACCCCACCCCACCCCGGCCCTGGGGTGCCTCTGTGAGACGGAAGCAGGCTGATCCACTCGGCCCTGCAGTGGCAGTTCAGGCTCCACCGACGCCTGGTCCAGCTGATGGAGGAGAACCAGCCTGGAGCATCCTCTCCTGTCTCCAAAGCCAAGTCATCACAGTAAATGGGCACATTTTTCTGGATAGAGGAGGTTCTGCTGGTAACCGTGTAAAGTGCTCAGAGATGATGTCAGGAAGGGGGGCACATCCCAGTTGGGGGCGGGCTTTCTGTGTTTTTTTTAAATTACTTAATGAATTTTATTACGTTTATAGGTGTACAGCAATCATCACAACCAAATTTTATAGCATTTCCATCCCAAACCTTCAGTGCATCCCCCCACCCATTTGGAAACCGTAAGTTTTTCCAAGTCTGTGAGTCAGTATCAGTTCTGCAAAGAAGTTCATTGTGTCTCTTTTTTAGATTCCACATGTAGGTGATAGCATTTGATGTTGGGGTGTCATTGTCTGACTTCACTTAGCACAATAATTTCTAGGTCCATCTGTGAACTGCAAATGCTATTTCTTTCCTTTTAATGGCTGAGTAACATTCCGTTGTGTATATGTACCACATCTTCTTTATCCATTCCTTTGTCAGTGGACATTTAGGTTGTTTCCATGTCTTGGCTATTGTATAGAGTGCTGCAATGAACGCTGGAGTACATGTGTCTTTTCAAGTCATGGATTTATCTGGATAGATGCCCAGGAGTGGGACTGCTGGATCAAATGGTAATTCTATTTTTAGTTTTCTGAGGAATCTCCATACTGTTTTCCACAGTGGTTGCACCGATTTACATTCCCACCAAAAGCATAAGAGGGATCCCTTTTCTCCACACCCTCTCCAGCATTTATTGTTTGTAGACTTTTTGATGATAGCCATGCTGCCTGGTGTACACTAGAACCTCATGGTGGTTTTGATTTGCATTTCTTTAATAATGAGTGATGTTGAACATCTTTTCATGTGTTTTTTGGCCATCTGCATGTCTTCTTTGGAGAATTGTCTGTTTAGATCTGTCCATTTTTTGATGGGGTGGTTAGGTTTTTTGGTATTGAGCTGCAGGAGGTGTTTATAAATTTTGGAGGTTAATCCCTTGTCAGTCACTTCACTTGCAAATATTTTCTCCCATTCTGTGGTTTGTCTCTTGGTTTTGTTTAGGGTTTCCTTTGCTGTGCAGAAACTTTTAAGTTTAATTAAGTCCGATTTGTTTATTTTTGTTTTTATTGTCGTTACTCTAAGAGGTGGATCTAAGAGGATGTTGCTGTCATTTATTGCAGAGTGTTTGGCCTGTGTTTTCCTCTAAGAGTTTTATGGTATCTGGGCTTGTATCTAGGTCTTTAATCCATTTTGAGTTTATTTTTGTGCATGGTGTTAGGAAGTGTTCTAATTTCATTCGTTTACATGTTGCTGTCCAGTTTTCCCAGCACCACTTATTGAACAGGCTGTCTTTTCTCCATTGTATATTTTTGCCTCCTTTGTCATAGATTAGTTGACTGTAGGTGCATGTGTTTAATTCTGGACTTTCTATCCTATTCCACTGATCTATATTTTTGTCTTTGTGCCAGTACCATATGGTTTTGATGACTGTAGCTTTGTAGTATAAAGTCAGGGGGCTTGATTCCTCCAGCTCCATTTTTCTTTCTCAGGATGGATTTGGCTATTATGGGTCTTTTGTGCTTCCAAACTTTCAAATATTTTATTTCTGTGAAAAATGTCCTTTGTAATTTGATAGGGATTGCACTGAATCTGTAGATTGCCTTGGGTAGTATAGTCGTTTTGATAATACTGACTATGGCAATCCAAGAGCATGGTATGTCTTTCCATCTGTTTGTGTCATCCTTGATTTCTTTCATCAGCGTCTTATAGTTTTCAGAGTTCAGGTCTTTTCTCTCTTTAGATGGGCTAAGTATTTTATTCTTTTCGATGCAGTGGTATATGGAATTGCTTCCCTGATTTCTCTTTCCTATCGTTCACTGTTAGTATATAGAAATGCAGTCGATTTCTGTGTATTAATTTTCTATCCTGTGACTTTTCCAAATTCACTGATGAGCTCTAGCAGTTTTCTGGTAGAGTCTTTAGGATTTTCTAGGTATAGTATGATGTCATCTGCAAACAGTGATAGTTTTACTTCTACCTTGCCAGTCTGGATTCCTTTTATTTCTTTTACTTCTCTGATTGCTGTGGCTAGGACTTCCAAAACCATGTTGAATAGTAGTGGCGACAGCAGACATCCTTGTCTTGTTCCTGATCTCAGTGGGAATTCTTTCAGCTTTTTGATAATGATGTTAGCTCTGGGTTTGTCATATATGGCCTTTATTATGTTGAAATAGGTTCCTTCTATGCCCGTTGTCTGAAGGGTTTTTTTATCAGAAATGGGTGTTGGATTTTGTCGAAGGTTTTTTCCGCAGGGCTTTCTTTTTTGTAACATACACCGCCACTTAAACTGGAGCTGAGACCTTCCTCCTGCTATTCATGTCAGCTGAGATCTGCAGACACTCCAGTGACAATTCTGGAAAAAGTGGTTGGAGGCCTGAGTTTACTAGAGACAGCACATCTTACCTTCTGCACAACAGGCCGGCTTGATGGGAGGTAGACGTCTAGGTTTCAAAGTTTTCCTGATAGACACCACTGAGGAAAAGTAGATTGGTGGAGTTTTCTGGTGCCTCAGTGGGCTAAGGATCCAGCATTGTCACTGCTGTGGTGCAGGTTCAATTTCTGGCCCAGGAACTTCTGCATGCCATAGGCATGGCCAAAAACAAGACAAAACAAGATTGGTAATATGAAGCAGGAACAGATAGTTACCCCCAAAAAAAGATGTGGGGAGGCTGGCGTGAATAATTGGCATAAGTAAATAATCAGATTATAGAACTGATACAGCCAGCCCCCCCAAATCAGTACAGAATATGAAGATGGTATTAATTCTTGCAGGACACCACCAGGACTAAAGAAATTCATGTGAGAAAAGAAAGGCAGATGTAGAACAGTGGAGAGAGAACACCTGTACGCTGGGACCCTCAAGGAGACAAGATGGGGAGAAAACAGATGAACTGAAAATTGCTCAAAATTAAAGAAGAATGAAACTGAAAGGGCTACTGTGATGTCAAATGGAAAGATAAGACAATCTCATCAGTCTCTGAAGGAAAATTTGTTTAACGTAGATGAGACCAGTGAGTAAAATACGTAAGCATATATCCAGCAAAGTAAGAGACGGGCAGTCCAAAAGAAGGGGTGTGACAGTACCTGAAGTCATTAGTAACTAGAAAATGCAAGTTAAAGCAGTAAAATACCCCTTTGCACCCATCAGAATGGCAGGAATTATGTTGATGTATAAATATTGGTGAGGATGTGAGTGGCAGTCAGTACTGTTTGTATACTGTAGCGGTGTATAAAATGATACAGCCATCTGGAGAACTGACCTGGAAATAGCTGTTACAGTTATTAATGGGTATGCTCTATCACGCAGCGGTCCCCTAATCTATCCATAGGTCCCACAGAAATTCTGTACACAGGGAATTGCACCACCACAAGAGTTCTGTGATCTCCTAGGACACCAGCACTAGAAGAGGTGAGTGAGGCGGGGGCCAAGCAGCAGGGTGCTGTCCGGCAGTTAGAAGTGTCTGCTATATGTGCATGTAGCACATCTGATAAACACTTTCAGGTATGAATTAAACAGATGGAATAACATTTCATGTGACTAAACAGTGTTTACATCATTAAAATCACACACACACCCTTACCTAGGTTACAGTGGTGCTTCAGATCATACCTTTTTTTTTTTCTTGTCATGCCTGTGGGGGAAGGGACGGAATTGGAGTTGGCGTGAAGAAAGAATGGGATCCGCACAGAAACCAGTGCTGATAATGTTTTGAACTAGCAGTACAGTTAACAAACACTGTGCCCAGGATGCCTCCTGAAACATGAAAACACAGAAAACTTAAAGGCCCCCAAGTTAAATCCTCAATGTTGTTTTATTCTGTTCAGTTTTAGCCAGTATTTTATGGCTCAGGTACCTAAATGATGCCTGTACCTTTTCTGGCAAGTTCAGCCTAAAAATATAAAACCCATTTTTGGCTTACAAACTGTAGAAAAATGGGCAGTGGGCCATACTTGACCTGTGAACCATGTCTGCTGACTCCTGCTTTAGGGGGTGGAACAGTGACAAAAGGAAGCTTTTCTGTGGATCAGACCATGGAACAGGGGTGTCCTATGTCCCTGGACCCTCTGTTTGGAATTGTACGTGAGATTTCAGTCTTCTCTCTCGATTCAGCCACTTAACTTGGCAGTCAATCTGACAATGACAGAATTGGCCAACAAAAAATTACGTCATTCCTTTCAAAATGCAACCAACGTAGTCCTTCCTCCAAAAGCTAGTGAACTGGATGGAGTTCCCATTGTGGTTCGGCAGTAATGAACCTGAACCCAACTAGTATTCATGAGGATGCAGGTTTGATCCCTGGCCTAGCTCAGTGGGTTAAGGATCTGGTGTTGCCATGAGCTGTGGTATAGGTCACAGACGTGGCTCTGATCCTGCGTTGCTGTAGGCTGGCAGCTGTAGCTCCCTTCAACCCCTAGCCTGGGAACTTCCATATGCTGCAGGTGCAGCCCTAAAAAGCAAACAAAACAAAACCTAGTGAACTGACTAAATATAAGAGTGAATCTTAGGAAGAAGGAAGTAGAGTCAAGGGCAGCCCACTCAAAATCTTTATATCAATCAAGATTATTAGTCTAATCAATAGAATCCTAATAAATACTAGTACAGTATAAAAATGTTAAATTCCTAATAAAATATGCAGCTTAATACATTTAGGAAAATGTGCACCCAAATTTTGTTTTCTAAATATTATTCCCCACTAAATGGAACCAGAGCTGTTTAGAGTAACAGCTTATTCCAACACTGATTAGGAAAATTAAGTGTAGAACATTCATTTGTACTAACAGTCAGAATGTGCTCAAGAATTGATGGGAAGTGACTGCACTAAAAATGGCAGAGTAGGAAAACCTAAGGCTCCATACCCCCAACACGAACAACTACTGAGCTGGCAATTTTGGCAGAACTCGAGCGTCCAGTGCAGGACTTACAACCACCGGGGGGGCGTGAAGGGCAGCGGCCTCGAGGGGATAGCTGCCCATGCTGCCTCAGGCCAGCAGCCAAAGGGACGAGAAGCTGTGTCCTGGGTACGGGTGGCCGGCGCAGGGTCAGAACCAGACCTTACTCTCCTGGGACTGTGCCTGTGGCTTTCCTGGGGTCATGGTGAGGCGGCAGGGCTTCCTTTGTTGTTTCTCGACGTGGAGCCGTCTTACCAGAGGGCTGGTGCCAGAGGCAGCAGTACTTGTGGCAGCAGCCAGGGGCAGGATGCCAGCCAGAGCAGCAGGCGTAGCGAGAAGCCTGGGAAGGAAGGGGCTGGGGAAAGGAGCTGGGTGAGAATGAGGGCTTTTAAAAGCTTCCGCATGTACCAGAGAACCACGTGTGCCCAGGGACCTGGAAAGCCACTACACCCTCACCTGGACTGGCTTGCAGGCTCCCCCTTAGCTGGGAGTAAAGGCAGAGTGCAGCCAGCCTGCTGAGCGCGGAAGGGGTGCTCAACACACAGCCAGCCTGCAAGGCTCAAGGGTATGCCCCGTCCCCCACTTTGTTTTGGGGGGGCAGGGGGCGGGGGAGGCGCTGCACCCACAACACGCAGAAGTTCCTGGCCCAGGGGTCTAACCTGAGCCAAAGCACTGACGATGAATCCTTAATTGCTGGACCACCAGGGAACTCCCTCCTTTTTTCTCTTCTTTTGGCTCCAGGTAGTTTAGGAAATTGACAAAACATAGCTGACCTATGAAACTAGTAAGACAAATTACTTAGTGACCACACAAGACAAAGAATACAGACTTCACAATGGTTTAAGACAATCAGTAAGGTATGCGAGAAACCAGTCGTGTGGAGTGAAGAACTCCAACTCTGGAGCCAGATTTCCTGAGTTCGAATCCTGGCCCTGCTCTTTACTAGCTAACCCTGGACAGACTGCTTCACCTCTGCCTAATCTGCTTATTTGTGAAACTGAGATAATTCATTCTTGGGATCTTATGGTGATTAGTGAATGGATGTTAATAAAACTTATGGAACAGGGTCGAGTAGGGAAAAAAAAAAGAAAATCAGTAAGCAACCAAATAAGAAGGACCCACAACAAACAAACCCTAAGGCAGGAGATAAAATCTGATTTCCAGAGTTGCTGCATCAAATCTAAAATGTCCTGGAATTCCCACTATGGCACAGTGGGCTAAGAATCTGACTGTAATAGCTCAGGTTGCTGCAGAGGTGCAGGTTCGGTCCCCGGCCCAGCACTCTGGCTTCAGGAGCCAGCGCTGCCACACCCATGCTGGAGGCTGGGGCTGCAGCTCAGGTCAGCCCTGGCCTGGGGACTTCATATGCTGTGGGTGTGGCCAAAAGTAAATTTTAAACAATGTCCGGTTTTTAGCAGACAACTACAAAACATGCAGAGAAACCAGGAAGTATGGCCACTCACAGGAAGAAGGCTGACAGAAGTCCTGCCCGACACAGCCCTGCCTCGGGAGGTGGGGGTCCGGCAGTGGGGCCACTGACGTTCCCGATCAGTTCCTGGAGGCTGGAATTAAACAAACTCAGTCAGAATCCTAAAAGGCTTTTGAGTAAATCTAAAGGTCACTTCTAAGAACTAACGATGGAAAAACCAAGAACGTTTTGAAAAACAGAAATGAAGAGGGACTCGGAAAAGTGTTACAGAGCAAGAGCGATTAAAACATCATTTAGCACAGTTATAAAATGTGGGCTGTGTAACTCAAACAAAAGAGTCCAGAGAGAACCAGAGTACTTACAAGCCATGAGTCAGGACTGAGACCACAAATAACAGAAAACTTAATACAACCCAGCAGCTGGCAGCCCCAAGATCAAAATCAACTAACCACTGCTCTGAGATCATCTCAAAACCCCAACAACCGGAGTTCCCGTTGTGGCACAGCTGAGGCGAATCCAACTAGGAACCATGAAGTTGCAGGTTCAATCCCTGGCCTCACTCAGTAGGTTAAGGATCTGGCGTTGCCGTGAGCTGTGGTGTAGGTCGCAGGGATGGCTCGGATCCCGAGTTGCTGTGGCTGTGGTGTAGGCCGGCAGCTGTAGCTCCAGTTGGACCCCTGGCCTAGGAACCTCCATGTGCCATGGGTGTGGCCCTTTAAAAAAGGAGAAAAAAATGGCATTTGCAGCAACACGGATGGACCTAGAAATTATCGTGCTAAGTGAAGTTAGTCAGACATGGGACACCAACATCATACGCTGTCACTTACTTGTGGAATCTAAAAAAAGACATGATGAACATCTTTGCAGAACAAATCCTGACTCACAGACTTTGAAAAACTTACGGTTTCCAAATAAGACAGGTTGGGGGTGGGGGGATGCACTGGGGTTTGGGATGGAAATGCTATAAAACTGGGTTGTGATGATCGTTGTACAACTGTAAATGAATTAAGATTCATTGAGTAAATTAAAAAAAAAAAAAGGAAATACACACTGTGAGGTGCTAAACAGGGAAAACTCCTCACCATGGAGATCAGGTGGCTGTAGTTTTCCGGCGTCACGTCCTGTATAGGGTCGTCTGCATTCAGCCCAGTTGTCGCTGCTCATCCTGGGTGAAGTTCACCATCAACGTCCTTGGATGACATGGATCCAGAACCAGCACACTTCTATTTAAGCCAAAGAGATCAGTTTTGGGTGATATGAAAGACAGATGTCGATCATTCTTAACATGTTTATTCTGAGAGTTGAGCATAAATATTATGTAGGCTGCCTAGTATGCATTTTGTTTTGTGGTTTACTTTGTGGGATAAAGTGACGCCAGGCTAGGAAAATCCAGACGTATACGAACTTAGTAATTCAAACAAAAATAATAAACCTTAAGCTCCTACCATGTGTCTCAAACTGTCCTAGCTTGCCAAGAATATTGAACTACATCAATCCTTTTTTTTTTGGCCCTTAAGGAGCTTAAATCCTGATAAGGAGACAAATCATATCTGTGAACACTTCTCCTGTAAGGAGGTATTTTTAGAGCTATGCTAGAATCAAGAGTTACATAATGGTAGAAAACCTGATTGTATTTTCAGGTTGGCCTTCACTGACAGCAGATCTTTGTTAATGTGGTGCCAGCACATAAGCAGAGTCGGAGGCTTGAATGACGGGAATGGGGGGGACCACAGAAGACGCATAGCTACAACGGTGTCCCAGCGTACCGGAGTCGTTCTGGGCTCCCTGCTGTAGGGGGGTCCCCACAGTACTCACCACCCTGGCAGTCATGTCTGAGCACCCCCAGTTAATGTATTTTAATAAGTAATATATATATTCTGCTGATCTACATGTTGAGCTTGGTTTCTCTCTCTTTCCTGTTCAAAGTTAAATGCAAACGACCTGCTGTTTTCTCCCCGGTGGAGGAGAAAGCACTGGGGTATCTTGTGCCTCCACAGGTGAGAGGCGTGTCCACCGAGGACGACAAGGAGCCTGTGCAGACATGACACCACTGCTGCTGTCGCTGTAATGTTGACATTAAACAGCAAAAAAGATTTCAACAACCAAATGTCACAATTTAAACTAGAAAAGTCCTAGCAGAAGGAAGGAAGTAATAAAGTAAACAAAATAGAAAAATACCAGAGAAAATGAAACTAAAAACTAATTTTTTAAAAAGGTGAACAAAATTTCTGAAATAAAGATTATAGGGGAGTACTATGAACAACTGTACACCAATAAATCAGATCACCAAGATGAAATGGAAAAATTCTTAGAAACACAAGATATACCAAGACTAAATCATGAAGAAAACATGCAATCTGAAAACACCTATATCTAGGACAGAAATTGGATCAACAATAAAAAAATATTCTGACAAAAGTCCTGGACCTGATGGTTTCACTGCTTCATTTTATCAAATGTTTAAAGAGTTACTACAAATCCTTCTCAAACTTTTCTAAAAAACTAAAGAGGGGAGTTCCCTTCATGGCTCAGTGGTTAACGAATCCGACTAGGAACCATGAGGTTGCGGGTTCGATCCCTGGCCTTGCTCAGTGGGTTAAGGATCTGGCGTTGCCGTGAGCTGTGGTGTAGGTCACAGATGTGGCTCGTATCCCGCGTTGCTGTGGCTGTGGCAAAGGCCTGCAGCTACAGCTCCTGTTAGACCCCTAGCCTGGGAACCTCCATATGCCGCGGGTGCGGCCCTGGATAAGGCAAAAAGACAAGAAAAAGAAAAAGAAAAACCTAAAGAGCAGAGATCCCTGGTGGGCCAGCAGTTAAGGATCCAGCGTAGCCATTGCTGTGGCCCACGTTCAGTCCCAGCCTGGGAACTTCCGCATGCCGCAGGCATGGCCAAAGGGGAAGAAGACCTAAAGAGGAGCAAACCCTTCCTAGCTCATGCTGTGAGGCCAGCATCACCCTTATACTAAAACCAGACAAAGATGGTACAAGAAAACTACAGACCAACATCCTTTACAACACTACAAACTACAGGCCTCAAAACAGGGTGGTACTGGCTTAAAGACAAATAAACCGATGGAATAGCCCAGAAAGAAACCCTCACATACATGGTCAGACGGTTTCTGACAAGGATGTCAAGACCATTCAATGAGGAAAAGACAGTCTTTCAGCAAATGGTGCTGGGAGTATTGAATATCCACATGCAGAAGAATGAAGCCAGATCTTCACTTAGCGCCCCCCCTCTCCAATTAACTCAAAATGGATCAAAGACCTAAATGTAAGACTTAAAACTATAAAACTTCTGTAAGAAAACGGGAAAAGCTTCATAACACTGGATCTGGCTATGATTTCCTGAATGTTATACCAAAGACACAGATAACAAAAACAAACTGGACATCCTAAAAATTAGAATTGTTGTGCATCAAAAGCCATATCATAGTTTCCATTGTGGCTCAGCAAGTTAAGAACCTGACATACTGTCCATGAGGAGGCAGGTTTGATCCCTGGCCTTGATCAGGGGGGTAAGGATCTGCTGTCGCTGCAAACTGCAATGTAGGTCACAGATGTGGCTTGACTCCTGTGTTGCTGTGACACAGGCTGGCAGCTGCAGCTCCCAATTCACCCCCTAGGCAAGTGCAGCCATAAAAAGAAAAAGACTATCAACAGAGTAAAAATGCAACCCACAGAATGGAAGAAGATACTGGCAAATTGTATGTCTGGTAGGAGATTAATATCCAGAATATATAAAGAACCCTTAAAACTAAACAACAAAAATCCCAAATATCCAATTCAAAATGGGCAAAAGGACTTGATGACTTGCTCCAAATCAAATACACAAACGGCCAATAAATACACGAAGAGAAGTTCATTACGGGAAGGCAAAGTAAAACTACAATGAAACGCCACCTCACACACATCAGGATGGTTACCAGGTGGGAAAACCGCCAGCACCACCGCCGAATTACAAGTGCTGGAGAGAATGCAGAGAAAGGGCAGCTCTCGTGCACTGCTGGTCGGAATGTGAAATGGCACGGCTGCTGTGGGAAAAGGTGGGTCAGTTCCTGAAAAAATTAAAAATAGGAGCCCCTGCTGTGACGCAACGGGACTGGCAGCATCTCTGGGGTGCTCGGATGCAGGTTCGATCCCCAGTCCTGCATAGTGGGTTAAGGAGCCAGTCTTGCCACAGCCGGGGTGTAGGTTGCAACTGCAGCTTGGATCTGACCCCCGTCCCAGGAACTCTGTATGCTGAGGGGTGATCAAAAAAGAAAAACAAATATTTAAAAATAGAATTATCATATGACCAAGCAGTTCTACTTCTGGGTATCTACCCAAAAGAAGTGAAGGTAGGATCTTAAAAAAAATCTGTACACCCATGTTCATAGCAGCATTATTTACAGTAGCTAAAACGTGAAAGCAACCCAAGTGTTCACTGATAAATAAGCAAAACATATATATATATATATATATACAATAGAATATTATTCTGCCATAAAAAGGAAGGAATTTTCACATATGGTACAGGATGAAGGACACTGGGCTAAATGAAATAAAACAAGCACAAAAGGACAAATAATTTGTGACACTACTTACATGAATTACTTAGAACAGTTAAAATCACAGAGACAGAATATAATGATGTCAGGGACTAGAGGAAGGAAGGAAAGGAAAGTTACTATTTATTTGGTACAGAGTTTCATTTTTACAAGATAAAAGTGTTATCTGGATAGGTGGTGATGGCTGCACCATGTAAACATATTTATTTAATACCACTGAACACTTAAAATGGGAAAAGTGATAAAATTTTATATCTATATGTCAGCGCGATTTAAAAAACAGGAAAAACCTGCATTAAAGACCGAAAACTTGGGAGGTCACATTATGGCTCAGCAGTAAAGAACCAGTAACCAAGAGGATGCGGGTCTGATCCCCGGCCTTGTTCAGTGCGTTAAGGATCCCGGGGTTGCGGAGAGCTGCTGTGTAGGTTGCAGATGTGGCTCAGATCCTACGCTGCTGTGGCTGGCAGCTGCAGCTCCAATTTAACCGCTAGCCTGAGAACTTCCATATGCCATGGGTGCAGCCCTAAAAAGACAAAAAAAAAAAAAAAAAAGAAAAGAAAAAGAAAAACAAAGAATGAAAATTTGGAGTTCCATTGTTGTGCAATGGAATGAAATCCAACTAACATCCGTGAGGATATGGGTTCAATCCCAGGCTTTGCTTGGTGGGTCGGGGATCCGGTGTTGCTGTGGCTGTGGTGTAGGTCAGCAGCTGTAGCTCCGATTCAACCCCTAGCCTGGGAACCTCCATATGTCCCACCTGCAGCCCTAAAATTCAAAAATGAAAACTTCTCCCCACTACGTACGTAAATGTAGAAAGACACACCATGGTAATACTAATCAAAGGAAAGCAGGAGTGGGTGTTCCCCTCGTGGCTCAGCCGAAACAAATCTAACCAGCATCCATGACGATGCAGGCTGGATCCCTGGCCTCACTCAGTGGGTTAAGGATACGGCATTAGGTTGAGAGCTCTGGTACAGGTCACAGACATGGCTCAGATCTGGCATTGCTGTGGCTTTGGTACAGGCTGGCAGCCACAGCTCTTGATTCGACTTCTAGCCTAGAAACCTCCATATGCTGTGGGTGTCGCCCTAAAAAGACAGAAAAAAAAAAAGGAACAGGAGTGGAGTGCCTGTATTACTTTCAGACACAGCAACCTTTGAAGAAAGAAAAGTTGTCAAGGATAAGGAGTCATTCATGATGATAAAGACGCCCTACCTCCAAGAACAGATAACAGTCCTTAACACGTATGCGCCTGACAACAAAGTTCAACCACATCAGGCAGAAAGTGAGAGAGGTACACAGAGAAGCAGAGGACTCCGCTGTTGTTGAAGACTTCGACATCCCTGCATCAGAAACAGCTGCCAGAAATGCAGTAAAAACACAGAGACAAACCTCATTTTACTGTGCTTGGCAGATACTGCATTTTTGTTTTCCTTTTTCTTTGTTTTTAGTAATTGAAGGTTTGTGGCAACCATATATTGAGCAAGTCTGTTAGCACAATTTTCTCAAGAGCATCATTTTTCAAAATAAAGTATGTGCATTTTTAAGGCGTAATGCTACTGCACACCAAACGGTCTACAGTACGGTATAAACAATTTTTATATACAATTGAAAACCAAAACATTTGTGTGACCTATTTTACTGTGATATTTGGCTTTACTGGGGTGGTCTGGAACCAACCCACAGTATCTGTTAGGTTTGGCTGTAGATGAACTACACCATCAATTGGCTGGCTCTTCCTGACATCTATAGGTGGCTTCATCCAGCAAAAGCAGAATACATTCAGAATACACTAAGATGGACCATATTCTGGGCCATAAAACACACCTTAATATATTTAAAAGAACAGCAATCATACAATGTCTAACCTCTAAGACCACAATGAAATTAAACTATAAATCCATAACAGAAAAGATACTGAAAAACTCTAAAACACATGAAGATTGAACAACACATTTCTAAATAACACATCGGTGAAAGAAACTTCAAAAGAAATCTTAAAATATTTTGAACTAAATGAAAACTAAAACACACAATTTATTGTAGAATGCAGCAAAAGCAGAACTTAGAAATGTATAGCACTGAATGCATATATTAGGAAAACAGAAAGATGTAAAATCAAGCCTCTAAGATTTCACTTTAAGAAACTAGAAAAAGAAGTGAGTTCCTGTTGTGGCTCAGCGGTAAAAACCCAACTTGTATCCATGAAGTAAGTTAAAAACTTACATCCACACAAAAACCTGCTCATGGACGCTTATGGCAGCTTATTCTCAACTGCCAAAACCTGGAAGCAACCAAGGTATTCTTCAACAGGTGAACGGATACACCGTGGTCCGTCCGGCACTAAAATGAAACGGGCTATCAAGCCATGAAGAAATCTTTTTTTTTGGCCTTATCTAGGGCCACACCCGCGGCATATGGAGGTTTCCAGGCTAGGGATCTAACAGAAGCTATAGCTGCCGGCCTGCGCCACAGCCACAGCAACGCGGGATCCGAGCCGCGTTGTGACCTACACCACAGCTCATGGCAACGCCGGATCCTTAACCCACTGAGCAAGGCCAGGGATTGAACCCGCAACCTCATGGTTCTTAGTTGGATTCGTTAACCACTGAGCCACGACGGGAACTCCCATGAAGAAATCTTAAATGAACAGTAGTACGTGAAAAAAAGCCAGCCTGGGAAAGAACATGCTGTGCGACTCCAGCCCTATGACACCGTGGAAAAGGCAGAACAGTGGGGATGGGGAGGGGTGGGGGCGAGGGGAGGAGGGCTGAACAGGCGGGTCACGGGGGATTTTCAAGTGCAGCGGAAATACGCCGTGCCATCCCGTAACGGCGGAGACGCGTGATTCCACACTCATCACACCCACCGAACGTACACGACCAAGAGTGAACCCTAGTGCAAACTATGGATTTGGGGTGACAATGTGTGGGTGTAGGCTCACCCACCGTAACAAACGCGCCCGTCCGGTGGCGGTGCCGCTGACGGGGAGGGAAGGTGTGCGGGCGGGGGTACACGGGAAACCTCTGCCTGCAGCTCAGTTCTGCTGTAAACCTAACACTGTTCAAACAAAATCGGCTTCTTACGGGGAGGCCCCTGGTGGCCCAGTGGTTAAGGCTCTGGCACTGTCGCGGCTGTCGCTCCCGTCACTGCTGTGGGGCAGGTTCAAGCTTGGGCCTGGGAACTGCCACACGCAGCAGGCACGGCCCAAAAACCCCTCCACCTTGCCCGATCCGCGGCGGCACTGAGAGTGGAGGGAGACCCACTCTCCTGGATGGCCCTGCCCTGTGTCCAGTAGGACGGGCATCCAGGCAGCGCCGAGTCCGGCTCCCACGCCCACCGCCGGCTCAGCCAGCCGTGGACACGTGAGGAGCGCCTACCAGAAGCCCGGCGCGGGGAGAGGAGCCCCAGCACAGGGACGAACGCGGCGGGCGTCTGGGATCTGATCGTCGACACAGACCAGTCATGTCCACACAAGGGGCAAAGCGCGCTGACAGGGACAGCATGGGAGGACGTGGCGGGGGGGGGCAGTTAATCCCGAGGGGGACAAAGAAAGAGAAGGGCTTCCTCGACGAGTCCCCCCAGGTTAGCCCCTGCGGGGTGAACCGGGCGCTCAGGAAAGGGGTCGGCCCACGGCCCGCGGTCGGAGGATGTGTTTAGGAAGCTATGTCGGGTCTGTCATCACTGCAGCACACCGTTACAGGTTTATTTTTTTATTTTTTATTTATTTGGCCACCGCATGCAGCAGCTTGATGTGGGATCTCGGTTCCCAGACCAGGGACTGAACCCAGGCTGCGGCGGTGGAAGTGCCAAGTCCTAACCACCAGACCACCAGGGAGCTCCCCTACATGTTTAAATGTCAGCTTCTCCACCAAACTGTGAACTCCATCGAGAAGGGACCAGGTCCCTACGTCATTCTGAGCCAAGTCTGTGGCACACAGTTTAGCACCTTCCACGTTTACATACCACTGCTAAATAAAATGTACAGTATTCAATTTTTTTAATGTTGATAAAACAAAGAGAAATAAGTAGCCGTTGTGTTCTCAACAGCCTTATTTTCCTGGTAAGAAGCTCAGGGCGGGGAGCTAGTCGGGTGGTTTCCATACTCAGTGGCACCATCTGAACAGCATTTCAGACCAGTTACTCAGGAGGGCAGACGCAACCGCAGGGGGAAGGAAGGAAGAACCGTTCCAACAGCGCAGGGAAGAGAAGCAGCGGCGCCGAGCGCAGAAGGCCTTAAGGAGAAAAGACAGCTTTGAGAAACGCAGCACCTTCAGGTTCCCAGAGCCTGGATGCCCCACGGGAGGAGGCGTGCGGCAGGAGGGCCGGGCGAACCCCATTCTGGAGGCTTCGGCACCGCCTGGCGTACATCGGCACCCAGCAGGGAACAGAGGGCACGGTCAGACGGGCGGGGGGGCGCTCAGTGATCCTGCTGACAGTTGAGAATGAGGTGCTTTAGCCAGCTGCACAGAGGAGGACAGGCCGTGAGGGACGCGCCCAGGCTGCAAGGACACTCAGTGTGACCACCACGCAGGCCACGAAATCTCAGGAAGGACTGGCCGAGCACCGGGCAAGCGAGTCGGGGATGGGAATCTGGGGGTAAGCTGCGAGGATGGGCGAAGAGGAAGAGGGAGACTCAGAGACCAGTGCAGGGATAAAGCCAGAAGGAAGGTATCGCAAAACACCAGAGAAGGAGGCCCTTCCGGGAGAAGGGGAAAGGTGGCCTGGCCCTCGCAGTGCTGGCGACGGAGGGGAAGGGCTGGACAGCCCCACTGCGGCCTCCTGTGAGGACGTTACTGCTGAGCTTTTTCAGGACGTATTTAGGCAGGTGGCGAGAAAGAAGCCACTGCAAACAGTGAATTAAAACGTGAACGGGTAAGCCAGACTTGTGCCTGAATGCTCACAGAGGCACTATTTCCTAAAAGCCAAAAGGTGTCCATGAACACGTGATGGAAAGTCAAAATGTGATACCTACAGGCACACCTCGGAGACACTGCAGGCTCAGTTCTAGACCTTTAAAATAAGGCAAATATCGCAGTACGATGAGCCAGATGGATGTTCTGGTTTCCTAGTGCATTTAAAAATTATTTTACATCATACTGTAGTCTTTTTTTTTTTTTTTTTTCTATTTAGGGCCGCACCTGCTGCATATGGAAGCTCCCAGGTTAGGAGCTGAATCGGAGCTGCAGCTGCCGGCCTACACCGCGGCAACACAGGATCCGAGCCATGTACACCACAGCTTTCCAGACCCTTTAACCCACTGAGAGGCCTGGGATCGAAGCCGAACCCTCATGGATACTAGTCGGGTTCTTAACCCACCAAACCACAATGGGAACTCCAGATACTGTAGTTCACTAAAGGATTATGTCTAAAATAACAATGTACAAACCTTAATTTAAAATACTTCTTTGCTAGAAAAACACTAACCATTATCTGACAACACGGCATTGTCAGAAACCTTCAATTTGTAAAAACCACAGTATGTGATGTGCAGCCAATCAAAGTATGTTTGAGGAATACCATCCAGCCACTAGGAGTGAGGCTGTGATATATGCCACGGCGCGGGCGAACCCTGCAAACATTAAGTGAAAGGAGACAAACACAAAAGGAAAAAGAGTGTACGATTCCACTTGCACAAAATATCTGGAAGAGGGCCATTCCCAGGGCTAGAGAGTAGACACCACCAGGCTCTGAGGGCGGGAAGCACGGTTAAGGTCACAGAGTTTTGTCTGCGGTGACGAAAAGGTTTTGGGACTAAAGAGTGGTGCTGGCTGCACTGTGAGTGTCGGCGTGAGCGCCACGGACTGTACACTTCGAAATGTTGCCATGGCAAATTTGTTATATAAACTTCACCACAATTAAAAAGAACGTACATGGATAACGTATAAACTTTTGCCACAGACTCTGAGCGTGAACGATCTGTGGTCCAGCCCACACAGTTCAGGGGGTCACTTTAAGGAAATGCAGTGTGTTTCTCTCCCTCCCCCAGACAGTCTCAGGTTTTGTCTCGGGATCAAAGTGGACGAGCCGAAAGCCCTCTACAGAGTCCACGCGCTTTGGTCCCTTCACAACCCCCCCTCCCCGAGTTCTGCCCTCCCCTGCCGAAGAAGAGCAGTCACGGGATTCCGCCAGGCCCCCCGCTACCACAAGGCCTGCAAAGACGTCCCCCCCAGACCCGGCGCCAGGACGTCTTCCTGTCCCAGGAACTGATGATAGAAATCCTCTGCAGAGCAGGAAGTTCAAAGACAGGTGTGCCACTCACCTCTGATGACGTGACCACACAGACGACAGCCGCCTCTGCCTGCTGCTCAGGGGCCACTCCCTCCCTCTCCATCTGCTTTTTATCTACGTCTGCTTTTCCATCTTAATACATGAACATTCATAAAAGCCACGAAAGCCACTGGAAAACGAAACAGGGAATAAAGAAAAGAAACAGCCTACCTGGGATTTGTTCATTGTCTGTCGTTCTTAGCAGAGTGCCAAAACCCGGGAAGGACTTCTGGGAAGAGGAGGGAAGAGGCGCAGGGTGAGGTGAGCTTATCCACTCTCTTCTGAAACCTTCCAGTGCCAGCGGGGTACCCAACCTCTAATCGGGGAGAAGGAGAGGAAGGTAACATTGTGACTCCTTAAAGCTGCCCTGTTCCCTAACGCTGTTTATGTCCCTCTTCACTAACACAGAAATATTTAAAACAAAATTATTAAGCCAATAATAGCACCTCAAAATATGAAATACTGGGAGTTCCCTTTGTGGCTCACTGGTTAACGAACCTGACTAGGACCCATGAAGATGCAGGTTCGATCCCTGGCCTTGCTCAGTGGGTTAAAGATCTGGCGTTGCTGTGAGCTGTGCTGTAGGTGGCAGACACGGCTCGGATCCCGCGTTGCTGTGGCTGTGGCGTAGGCTGGCAGCTGTAGCTCCGATTCGACCCCTAGCCTGGGAACTTAAATATGCTGCATGTATGGCCCTAAGGAGCAATATATATATATATATATATATATATATATATATATATATATATATATATATATATATGATGGCTTCATTAAAACTGATGTAGCAGGGGGGAAACCCTAAAGACTATTTTGAGCATCTGTTTTACTATGAAGATGTTAATTCCTCGAGACTGAAAATCCTCATAAAGCATTGGGGAAAAAGATAGGTGTCTTAAATACAGCTCTTTTTTAAAAACCTGTTTCTTCTAATTTGCTGTTTCTCAACAGGAATTTTTTATTTATTTATTTATTTTTTGCTTTTTAGGGCCACACCCACAGCATACAGGTTCCCAGGCTAGGGATCAAATCGTAGCTACAGCTGCTGGCCTACGCCACAGCCACAGCAATGAAGGATCCGAGCCGCGTCTGTGACCTACACCACAGCTCACGGCAACCCCAGATCCTTAACCCACTGAGTGGGGCCAGGGATCGAACCCTCAACCTCATAGTTCCTAGTCGGATCGTTTCTGCTGCACCACGACAGGAACTCCTCAATAGGAATTCTGCAGAGGAAACTTGTTTCAGCGGCTTGGTGTGGAGAGCACCAAGCCAGGACTTCATGTGCCTCTTTTTTGATCCTCGGAAATTTCCCCTCTCATGTGCTTTTCCTCTTTAGTAAAATGAGAGAAAAACAGAAAACCCTGGCAAACCTCCTAAAACTCCTACTCTTAATTAATTAGTTATTTCTTTTTATGGTCCCACCTGCAGGCATACGGAAGCTCCCAGGCTAGGGTCAAATGTCTGCCTACATCACAGCCATAGCAACGTGGGATCCAAGCCACGTGGGATCCTCTGCAACCTACTCCACAGCTCAGGGCAACACCAGATCCTTAACCGACTGAACCAGGTCAGGATCGAACTCGCATCCCCACAGAAACAACGTCGGGTCCTTAACCCGCTGAGCCACAAGGGGAACTCCCTAGAACCACTATTCTTGACTGTAAGATCAGGAACAGAAAAGCACAACTCCAGACGCCAGATGTGGTGATGGACACGGTTTGAAAGGTGCCCAGCCTCCAGGAAGAATGAATGGAGAATGAAGGGAGGGGAGAATGCTTTTGGAGCGTGGGGTTTAAAGATCAAAGTTTCCCTGCTTCAGAACACCCAGAATCCCATCAACCTGGTGACACTTCTCACACAGGCTGTCCCCTGCCACCACTCTCAGCCCAGCTCCCTCCGCTCTTCTGCAAAGTGACTCACAGCTGGGTGTGCGGAAATCACTCAAGCCTTGGCCCCTCTGAGACATACGCTCCTTTTCTGGGTTTCCTCTGCTCCTCCTCTGAAGCTCTGATGGGCCTCCGGTCAGAGGCGGGAGGCGGGGTGTGGTTCTTCCCGGTGAGGTTCCTGTTTCTGGAACCCCCTCCTTGCCTCAGTAGAGATGCCTTGTTCCAACGGGGCCTAGGGGACAAATTCATTTCAGCTGGAATCTTCATCAAGGGCCCCGGATCCGCCTCCCTAAGAACACACATCTTCCAGAATCCCCAGGCCGCACTTCTGCGACGGTGAAGGAGGAGGCTGAGTTCAAAGCCAGACAGGTCAAGGCTGAAATGCCTTCGGGGGGCCGGGGCTGCTTGTCAGAGCTGGGCGAGACCTGCAGGAAGGGTCAACAGGTCCCAAGTCGAAGCAAACTAAGGAAGCCCAGGATTCAAACTGCCGCCGTAAGGCTCGGTCACACACATTTCAGTTACGCACTTGGGGGCCTTAGGCACCCGCGCCACCGTGCGCCCGATTTTGGACGCGGTGCGTGCTGGCTGGGCAGCCTCGGGGCTCGTCTTACCTACCTGGCTTGCGGGACCCGATGGGGTCTGTCGCTCTGTCCTCTGGGCCGCGTTCGGGCCGCCGGGGCGGTTATGAACCCGCAGCAAGCGCAGCCTCGCCCCCAAAGGCAGCCCTCCCCGCGCGTTCCCTCGGGGGCCCCCAGGTCTGTCCCCCACTTAGTGTGGACGCGACCCAGGCGGCGGGGCCCCTTCCCCGAGCCCCTCTCCGTAGTCTCGCGCTGCCGGCGCGGGCCAGGGCGCGCCCTCCACGACCCACCGCCGGCCCCACGCGCGACAGCGCCCAGACAAGCCGACGCCACCCGCACGCCCGGCTGAGAACCGACGCGCGCCTGCGCACGGAGCCCCTGGCCGCGTGCCGAAGACCCTGGGGCGGCGCCCACTGTGGGCGGGGCCTTGCCGGCCCGCCTTGCCCCGCCTCCCCATCACTCCCACGCATTAGCCTACTTCACCTGCCCGCCCACCTAACCCCCACTCACACACCACCCCTCCCCACGTGACCCCCACCTTCCTTACCCAACTTCACCCTGCTCCCCACCCCTCGCTCGCCCCCCCCAGCTGCTCTGCGCCAGCCATCGCCCCCACCGCCAGAGGACGGGCCTCTTCCCAGCCGCCAAGCGGTGAGAGGTTAAGGGCACAGGTGACAAATTTAACGCAATTAGCCCAGCCAAGCAGTTTTTCAAAACAGGAATGCAATAGGAGAGGGGGGCAAAACTTAATACGCAATGCACCAAAATTGAAGGTAAATCAGAGTGCGCACAGATGAAGAGGGGAGTAAAAGAGAAGCTCGCAGATTCAGAAACGACTGTACCGAATTGTTAGGCGCGCACCTGTCTGACATTTTTATCATAAACAGTTCGGAAGGGTAAGGAAGAGCCAGAGAACGGCCCGGGAAAAAAGGGATTTAGCACTTTACCAAATGATGGAGGGGCGTTCGGGATTGCTGGGAAGTATGTATTGCGATAGCTCAACCACTGACCACAATCAAACACAATTAGAGTCAAACCACCAGCTCACGCATTAGAGTAAATAAGTTTACCTGGAGTCAAGATTTTTAAATTCAAAAGTGTTGGCCCCGCCTCCAGCACGTGGAAGTTCCCTGGCCAGAGATCCAACCCACACCACAGCAGCGACCCCAGACACTGCAGTGAGACCACCAGGTCCTTAATCCACTGGGCCACAAGGGAACTCCCAGAAAATCCTTAAAGTATAGTGAATTTTAGAATATAAAACCAACGGTTGGGAAAACATATGACAACAAATTGAGAAACCATGAAGCTAAAAACTGATTTTATTTTTGAAAGTTACTCATTTCAGTTTCAGATTAAAACTAAGTTTACAGACAAACTAAAATCTTTGTAACATACATAAGAAAGACCTTATTGTTGTAATTTTTAGCAGCTCATAAATTATTGAAAAGATCAATATTATCATCGCTTTAAGATATAAAAATGAATTAGTAAAAGACAAGATATAAAGGAGCAATAAATATATTGGGAAAGTCCCTCATGACAAATAAAAGATATCAAAATTTAAGCTACTTTTAGAAAGTAAAATTTGAAAAGAATTGTATAATAGGAATATCCAGAGTAGGAACCGATTTAGGAAAATATTAATTTCTCTCATGTTTAGTATCAGGGTAATTCATACAAACTTTCTGGAAATACTCTGTACTGGAAATAAAAATACCCTCTAACTTAACAATTCCCATTTAGTAGCAAATACTAATGAGATAATCATCTGAAAATGCATGCACACAAATTTTGTTCACAGTTTGGTTGTAACATTTTAAAAAAAGGGGGGGAAGCAATATAAATCAAGACAATTTAAGTTTCTAACCAAGTGAAAATGTGAAATAAACTGTGGACGGTGGTAGCCATTCTAAATGATAATGTAAGATATACCAACTCACGTGTAAGAATGTTCATGATCTATTCTGGAATCCAAACTGCAATTTAGGGAGTTGCCTGGTGGCCTAGCAGGTTGGAGATTCGGTGTTGTCACTGCTGTGGCTTGGGTTTGATCCCTGGTCCTTCCACATGCTGCAGGAGCAGGCCAAAAAAAAAAAAAAGGATATTCACTCCTTATTTGTGGAGTTTTAAGGCTCAAGGCAGCAAAAGGAGGTCAGTGCACTCTTGCAAAGATAATTCCCCACAGAGGCAGCCTGGTCCTAGCTGTGGATCAAAGTCTCTCGTCTGCCAGATTTCACAGCCCCCTCCCATAAGGGACGATGGGCTGGCTGTGTAGTGCGTTCTCAGCTCCGAGATTTCACAAGTCGGTGATTTTACAGTTCCAGCATTTGCTCGATGGAACCCACTTGAATCTGCAGACGCCTAACACCGAGAGAGAAAGGACACTGACACCAAGTGCCCTGGTGTTCAGGCGTAGAGGCAGTTGTGTGACATTCTGTGGTGGAAATAAAATTGTACATAAAAACCTGTCTCTGTGTGTTTTCGCTCAAGTGTCTTACAGGCAAGAATTATCTGAGAGGCAGTTAAGCAGAGGGGATGGAGTTGGGGCTCCAGAATCAGAGTTTCTGGACTCCAACCCTCACTCTCCAGTGTGTCAGACCTCGAGACTTCTGTGCCTCAGTTTCCTCACCTGTAAAATGGGGATGAACTGGAGACTTGTGAGGACCGAGGAAGTTCATGTCAGTAAGTGCCTGGGGCAGTGCCTGGCGGGGAGGTAAGCCAGTGGCCAAGTTAAGTGCACAGGAAGACGTTCAAGGCATTGGTGGCTTTTAGGTGTTTTGAAGGGAGTCTCTGAATGTATATTACGTCTTGCCTGAGTGTGTTTATAGGCACTGTGGTGGTGGTGGTGGGCATCTCAAAGCTGCTTTCTTTTCTTTTTTTCTTAAGGCCGCACCCACGGTGCATGGAAGTTCTCAGGCTAGGGGTTGAACTGGAGCTGCAGCTGCCGGCCTACGCCACAGCCATGCAATGCTAGATCCAAGCTGCATCAGCGACCTACACCACAGCTCACAGCATCACAGGATCCTTAACCCACTGAGCAAGGTCAGGGATCGAAGCCACATCCTCATGGATACTAGTCGGGTTCATTACCACTGAGCCACAACGGGAACCCCCTCAAAGCTTCTTTGAAATAAGGATGGTTATAAATCGAAACCAAAAAGTAAGAAAGTTAATAACTGCAGTGTGTACGCTCCCCCAGAATTCATAGGTTGAAACCCTAATCCCAATATGATGGTGTTTGGAGATGGGGCCTTTGGAAAACAATGACAGGCTTTTTTTTTTTTTTTTTTTGGTCTTTTCTACGGCCGCACCCGCGGCATATGGAGGTTCTCAGGCTAGGGGTCTAATCAGAGCTGTAGCTGCCGGCCTTCGCCACAGCCACAGCAACGCGGGATCCGAGCCGCATCTGCAAACTACACCACAGCTCACGGCAACACCGGGTCCTTAACCCACTGAGCGATGCCAGAGATCAAACCCACAACCTCATGTTTCCTAATTGGACTGGTTAACCACTGTGCCATGACAGGAACTCCCGATAATTAGAGTTTGAGGGTGGCACCCTCATGAATGAGATTGGTGCCCTTTTAAGAAGAGGGCAGAGAGCTAGTTGTACAACACAGTGAGAAGTCAGTCATCTACCACCCAGAAGAGGGCTCTCATCAGAACCCAACCATGCTGGCACCCTGATGCCAGGCTTCCAGCTCCCAACTGTGAGAAATAAATGGATGTTTCCTGTCTACGGGAAGTTGTTACAGCAGCTTATGCTAACACAGACACCATGGCTTTTCACACTCTCTCCATCCTTTCTGCTTGGTGGCAGCAACCTCTCAGGTCATGTGTTCCTGACAGTACAGCCTCAGGAAGGCAGAGCCTCCTGCCTTGAGCAGTCTGCCTTGTATCTGAGTGACTGGATGGAGCAGGGTCCCCCACCAACCCATACCACAGGCGTTATCAAGAACAGAACCTAAGGAGTTCCCGTTGTGGCTCATCAGGCTAAGGACCTGTCTCTGTGAGAATGAGGGTTCGATCCCTGGCCTGGCTCAGTGGGTTAAGTATCCGGTGTTGCCGCAAGCGGCAGCATAGGTGCAGATGTGGTTTGGATCCATTTTGCTGTGGCTGTGGCCACAGCTGCAGCTCCAATTCAACCCCTGGCTCAGGAACTTCCATATGCCACAGGTGCAACCACAAAAAAAAAAAAAGAACAGAACTTAACACTTGTGTTGAGCTACGAGGAATCTCAGGTCGGTGATTTGTCACCACAGCAAAGCCTAAGACACTGTACCAAGCTCTTTGCACATGTAACTCACAGCAACCCTATCTTCTAGATGTGCTGTCCAACCCATATGGGGAAACGGAGGATTTTAGGGGCTGAGCCACCTGCACAGGTCATGAAACTGTGACTGTTTTTCCCAAGTTCAGCTCTTAAGCATAAGGCCAGATTCATACCACTAATAAAACTACCAGTGCTGCCATACTGCCAGCAAACCTTATGGGAACTCCATCCAAGAGGCCACATCTCTCTTTGACCATGAGGTAGGACAGACATGCAGAATGGACAGGAGAGGAAATACGAGCCCACACTCTTATGTTTTCTTCCCTTCTCTCACACCTAAAAAGTGAGAACAGAAGCTGCTAAGGTTACAGTTGCATCTATATCACTTTCTTTCCTTCATCTTTAAGGAAGAGAGAGAGAGAGAAAAAAAAAAGCACTGATTTCTTGAGGAAATCCATTTGGACTTTCCCAGAGTTCCTTCCCTGCCCTCCTCCTTGCAGACTGTAGCATCCTGATAATGACTCAGCCAATCCCGAGAGAGCAAGAGTGAGCGTGAGAGCCTGCTTCAGCCGATCCCAAAGGAGCAGCACAGGGCTTGGGGAGCCTGACTCAGCCAATCCTGAGGGAGCAGTCCAGTGGAGGGCCTGCTTCAGCCAAACCCGAGGGTGCAGGGGCCATATTGCGTGAGCTCTTCAACCAGTTAGAGAAAGCGGTCCATCCCTCCGAGGTCCCCTCGTGAAAACCATTTTAGGCTGTAGAAGCTTTTTCCGGGGTTGCAGAAATCAGATTAACGCTCAGACATGATGCTGCTTTAGGAAATACAAATTCTCACTTATTCATGTTGAACAGTAATATCGCCTGTGCCAAGAAAGACTCCTGACTCGGTTCTTTCCCTTCCACAAACCTGTATTCCTGGGTAAATCTCCCAGGATTCTCCAAAGGATTTAAACCATCGCAAAACGGGAATTACAGAGAACTTGGGGGGAATTATCGTGCAAGCATCCTTATTTAGCACCTGAAATTAGAACTGGCTTGGCTGTCAATAGACATTTTTTACTGTTTTTTTGGGGGGGTTGCGTTTTCTAGGGCCGCACCCGTGGCATATGGAGGTTCCCAGGCTAGAGCTACAGCCTATGCCGCAGCCACAGCAACGCGGGATCCGAGCTGCGTCTGCAACCTACACCACAGCTCACGGCAATACTGGATCCTTAACCCACTGAGCAAGGCCAGGGATCGAACCCGCAATCTCATGGTTCCTAGTCCAATTCATTGACCACTGAACCACAACGGGAATTCCGACTGTATTTTTAAAGATAGATATTCACTTCTTAAAGGAAGTATAAAAAAGCGGATTTCAGAAAAACTAAGAAACAAAATTTACTTTTACTCGCAAGCCATTTGATGCCTATCTTATTCTCCTCTCCATGTAGAAGGTAGCATTGCCTGCTTAATAAGAAATAAAGTTCCTATCATAACTTTCACCCCATCTCATGAAGGAGATAATTAAACCAGCCATCTATTCAGTGCTATAGAGTGTAGAATAGAGAAATCTAACATAGATTAGGGGAGCAGGGGAAACGTATCTGAGAAAGATATTTAAGTAGAAATCTGGAAGCTGCTTTGCCATTTAGAACTCTTTCGGCTCCAAGTACAGAAATCCAACTCAAATGAGCTTACTGTCAAAAAGGAAAAGTGTCAAAAAGGAAAAGTAGCTTAAGAAGTCCAGGGGGGTCTCACTAGTTTCAGATACAGTTAGATCTTTGGGCTCAGCCGCATTAGGGTCATGTCTGTTTCTGGCGATCACTTGGCCGTTTGCCACTTTCTCTTGTGTTATGGGCTGACTGCATCCCCACCCCCACCCCACCCCCCAAAAAAGATATGTCAAGGTCTTAACCCCTGGTATCTCAGAGGGTTGACCTTATTTGGAAAAAACGTATCTCAGAGGGTGACCTTATTTGGAAAAAAGGTTGTTGCACGTGTAATTAGTTAAGATGAGGTCATAGTGGAGTAGGGTGTGCCATCAATCCAGTGTCTTTTTTCTTTTTCAGCTGTACCTATGGTATATGGAAGTTCGTGGGCTGGGATTGAACCCGCACCTCAGCAATAACCAGAGCCACTGCAGAGACAACCCAGGATCCTTAAACCACTACACCACAGTGGGAATTCCATTAATCCAATGTCTTTATAAGAACAGAAGACACACAAGGAGAAAAATCGTGAAGACAGAGACACAGGGAGAAGATGGCACGGGACCACGAAAGAGAGATTGGAGTGAGGCATCTATAAGGCATGGAGCATCAAGAACTGACAGAACACATCAGAACTAGAAGAGACAAGGAAGAATTCTCCACGACAGGTTTCAGAAGGAGCATGACTCGGTCGGCAACTGGATTTTGGACCTCTAACCTCTGAACTGTGTGACAAGGAAAAATTTCTGTTGTTTTAGGCCACCCAGTGTGTGGTGCTTTGTTACACGGCTCTAGCTAACCAGTACACTTTCTCTTTTTTCTTGGGAGGCTCTCTGCTTGTAAAGCCAAAGTCGGCCATGGAAGCTGCAGTCTTTTTTCATTCTTAGTCCCCATAATCTTAAGTAAGGGACATCTTATCCTCACAGTGTTCTCTTTGCCCCAGGAGATTTTATTATCAATTCTCAGGGTACTCCTTGAGTCTACGAAGATCTGTCTTTGATCACAGTTAAATGAGACTCAAACCTAAGAAGCAGTGTTGGGAGGACAAAGTGCCATTTGGAAGTCAGTTTCCAGGTTTGCAAACCCAAAGCAAATGGCTTCCTATCTTGGAAAAATAATTCAAGTCACACAAGCTGATAAGGACCAGGGAAGCCTTCCTGACCTAGAAAATCCTTAAACTCTCTGGTCTAAATGATGGACTCCTGCCCTTGCCAAGGGCAAGGACTTACACAGTCAGAACAAGGAAAAGGAACAAATCTCTACTTGCCTTAGTTGCAAACCTATTAGTTCACCATGCATTTCATCCAATATGGGTACCATTTTCTTCTTTGTATCACTGGCAGTAAGGCAGAGGTAGGTCTTAGGTAATAATTTTCTCCTTCAGATCACTGGGATAAAATTTAGTCTCATAGAGAAATAATCAAAAGAATGTTGACTAATTCATAACCGTGTTCAAATTTTCCTCATCCGTTTTAGTCTGTGGATGAGAAGTTCACATGCCTAGGCCCTGTTTATCAGTGCTTACTAAGAACCTGCACACAGCCACTAGTATGGCTATAATTGTTTTTTTTTTTTAAAGGAAGATAATAATGGAGTTCCCTTTGTGGCTCAGTCAGTGGTCAATGAACCTGACTAGTATCCATGAGGATGTGGGTTCGATCCCTGGCCTCACTCAGTGGGTTAAGGATCCAGCCTTGTGGTGAGCTGTGGTGTAGGCTGCAGATGCAGCTCGGATCCTGTGTTGCTGTGGCGTAGGCTGGCAGCTGTAGCTCCAATTTATCCCCAACCTGGGAACATCCATATTCTGCAGGTTTGGCTCTAAAAAGCAAAATGAAAAAAAAAAAAAGAAAGAAAAAGAGAATAATCAGTGTGGGTGATGATGTGGAGAAAGTGGAATTCATATACGCTGCTGGTGGGAATATAAAATGGTGACGTTGTATTGGAATACAGTTCGATGGTTACCAGAATTACCACATGACCCAGCAGTTCCGTGTCTTATACCCAAACAGATCTGAAACAGGGACTCCAACAAATACTTGCACATGAATTCCATAGGAGCACTATTCACAATAGTCAAAAGGTTAAAACACACACACTCACACAGAGTCGAAAGGTGGAAACAGTCCACGTCAACTGATCAATGGATAGATAAAATGTGGTATATACATACAAAGGAGTATTATTCAGCCTCAGAAAGGAAGAAGGCACTGATACACGCTATAGTGTGGATGAGCTTCAAGAACATTATGGTAAGTGGTATGACTAAGTGACTGTGGTCACATATTGTATGATTCCATTTGTATGAAACACCCAGACAAGGCAAATCGACAGAGAGAGTAGATCCGTGGTTGCTAGGGGTTGCGAGGTGGGATGGAGAATGACAGCTTAATGTGTATGGGGTTTCCTTTCCAGGTGGTGAAGGCGTCTTGGAGGCAGACAGAGGCAGTGGTTGCAGAACACCGCGAAAGTACTGAGCGCCAATGAACTGCACGCTTCAAAGTGGTTAGTGTTACGTTATAGAAATTTCACCTCTATTTTTAAAATGAGAAGAAAGAGAAAAAATCCACACGTGATTCTACTGCAAGGGTCCAGAACACTAGGAACAGCCTCTGGATGAAGTAGTGAACATTGCCCAGTGGGCGAAGGACAGATGTGTTCTGACCTCTCTGCTGAGTTTCCTTAGTTCTCTGATGACACTCCCAGAAGAGATACCAAGTCTCACAGAAATCGGGATAATTCATACAAATAGACCCAGAACCTTCTGTGTATGGAAACTGCAGTGTTTGCTGGTCGTTGGCATGTAGCTTCATCCATGTTCTGGGCAGGGATGACACATTTCAACACTGGGGACCAGGAAGCCAAAGCCCACAAACCAGCATCCACAAGCAGCCTTCTGAGGGGTCCCCTGTTGACAACAGGGGTAAGGATATGGTGAGTGGGCACATATACCCATTCTCACTTGGTCTCGTGTGTCTTCCTGTACTCCTGAGTCTGGAAAGCCAAATGCTGCATTTCCCAGACTCCCTTGCTGCTAGGATTCTGGATTCAAATTAGGCTCTGCCAGTTAGATGCACTGTGAGATTTGGCAGGTGGAGGAAAGGAGAGTGTATCTTCCTATTGCTTCGGGCATTGTGCTGGCAAACACAGTCATGGAGACACTGGGTTTTCTGCAAGCTGTGCAACGTACAGCCACCAGACCCATGAATGAGCATAACAAGTGGAAATAAATGACTTCCATGTTTCGGTTGGCTGGCCTGCATGTTACCGTCTCTGACTAGAAAGAAATCCTAAAGGGGGCAACGCCTAAGAATCAGCATCTTGGCAAAGTGAGTCAGGAAAGCATGACCAGTCCCAGGAATAGTTCTCAGCTGACCTGCACTGAGGGACGGAAGTAAGTAGGTGACACCTGGCCCAGGCCCTCGAAGAATGGGCTGATCGCCTGGAAAGGAAGTCCTTGAAGGAACGGTGCAGTCCCACCTGGGTGCACTGGATGTTGTAAAGGACTGGGTTTGGGATGGGAGAGCTGCAGAGAGACGACAGAGGTGATGGAGGTTAAGTCCAGGGTCCAAGAACCAGGACCAAAGGAAAGGGGCCTCCCAGGATTTGCATGAGAGCCTGGATTATGGAGAATAACAAAATTCTGGCAAGGCAGGGACTCCTGCCAAAACCTGAGCCTGTCCCTGTGTTCCGTTCCTCGTCTACCGTGGTAGGAACAGGACAGAGCCGCAGCTTCCCTGGTCAGGGGAAGGAATCCCCCCAAAGCTTCCCAGATGTATCAGTTACTACAAGGCCACAGCAGATGTTACCTATAGTTTTTGACTCTATAGGGAGGAGTCCTTTGTTGTGAATCTTTTTTTTTTTTTTTTTTTTTGGTCTTTTTGCCTTTATCTAGAGCCGTTCCCGCGGCATATGGAGGTTCCCAGGCTAGGGGTCTAACAGGAGCTGTAGCCGCCGGCCTTCACCACGGCCACAGAAATGTGGGATCTGAGCTGCGTCAGGTGACCTACACCACAGCTCATGGCAACGCCGGATCCTTAACCCACTGAGCAAGGCCAGGGATCGAACCCACAACCTCATGGTTCTTAGTCAGATTCGTTAACCACTGAGCCACAACGGGAACTCCCTTTGTTGTGAATCTTAATGGGATGCAGTGCCCATGTCCCAACATAGTTGCCAAAGGGGCCAGGTAAAGGAGCCAGCAGCCAAGAAATGCACCCAGGATCGAGGCTAGGCCAGTCTTGAGAGAATGAGGCAGGTACAGAGGACACATTGAGAAATGACTCCTAGAAGTGGCAGCTGGAGTCCCAGCAGCTGAAGTGTCCAATTGGTCATCCTGACTGGAAAGTTCCATTTAGGAAACAGGGAAAGGCTATGGTTATGTCCCTACCGCCCAGCCCACCTTGGGGCTTGCTATTTGAACCCCAGACTCTTGCTCGTGTTCTGCAGGGCCACTCACCACAGCATGCGGCTTCCAACTTTGAAGTGACTTCATTGTCCCAAGATGGCAGCTGACCCCCTAGCCTTCACATCTTCATTCCAGGCATAAGAAAAAGAGGAGTCAAAGGGCAAAAAGGTATACCTCCCAGCTGAATCATCTCCTTTTTAAAGAACTTTTCTGGAAGCCACACGATTTTTCCCTTATATCTAACTGGCTACTTGTGTCTACAGGGGAGGCTGGGAAATGTAGTTGGGGAACATTACCCATCTCCCCACAACCCAGAGATTCTATTGGAGAAAAAGAAGAGGATGGATAGAGAGTGGACAAACAGGATAAAGAGAATAAAGGGGAGATAATAAAAATGGCATTGATTTGAGTAAGCTATCACTCAACATATCTCTTTGTTTCCATCACAAAGCAGTGAAAGATAAAATTGGAAATAGATCATTAAAAAGACAGAGTTAGCCTCAAAAAGCAAGGTTAACATCACTACAGACCAAAAGTAAGCAGAAACAATGTGAGTAATTAGAAGCAAAGGCCTCATGGGCTCTAGATCTGGAAATCAGTGGGCGGTCCTGGGAGCTCAGTTCTGGGCGGGGAGAGGACACACTAAGGGCTCCTGTGAGAAAAGGACCCAAGGCAGACTCACTGGGTGACACAGAGCTGGGAACAGGGCTGCACACCTGGTGCTGGGGAGGGTGGATTACAGGGAGCTGAGGACCTAGGGAGGTCAATGATGGGGACAGAAAGCCAGCTTCCTGACTGGAGTCCAGCCGGGCCACATGCGGCCTCCTTCCCTGGGTCTGCAGCACAGCTGGTATCACCACAGAGCAACGTCTCAGAGCACCGCTGTCCCATCTTTTGGTTACCACAGAAGTAACAGACAACTGCTGGACTGCTGGGCCAGGGACGAGAGAACGGAACCCAATGGGGGCCAAAAATCAGATTGAAACAAATAAATGGGGGAAAAACACTTCCTACTCAAAATGAGCCTGCCTGCAAAGTAAGTTTTCAAAATATGAAAAAATCTAATGCCAAGAAAAGCAATCAGTTCATTTGGTCGTCAAAGCATGAATGCACTCCATATAGAAATTAAGTTTAAGGGAGACTATGTCAAGAACCTAAATGAGTATGTTCAGGGTGTTCAAAGATACGAGTGAAGACATAACTTCAAAGTTTAAGAAAATAAATAAATTACAAAACGAAAACCGCACAGAGCCTCATGGTAACCACTTTGGCCATCAGACATGGGAAGTGACATCAACATGCATTTGGAGTCTCAAGGTGGGAGCTAAGACCCAGCTTCCCCCCGATCCAGTCTGTGCCTGAGGGAAATCCCCCTACTGTCCCTGAGATGCCCCACTTTGTTCCCAGCCAAGGTCCGCTTTTACGTGCTGGCCTGCTTTTCACCATGGCTCTGCTCTTCCATGCCCAACCATGTGGTCATATTTTCTACCTGTTTTCCCCCTTTTCCACAGAGACCTACTTTCTGAAGCCACCCACCCTCTAGCTCATATCAGACTGACATATAACTGTTGGTCTGGGCAGCTCTCTGTCTGGGACTGGCTCCACCGTTTCCTGCATTCCAAATATTTCTCTTTCTTGGTTGATTCTTTCTACCTCTGACATGCTTGCTACCTTGGTTGATGGATGGTAAATTTTCTGACTTCTTGCATGTCTAAAGATATTATTTGTCCTCCTAACTAGAATAGCTTAGCTGGATCTAGAATTCCAGATGGAAAATTATTTCTTCCTTAGGGAACCAAAAGAAAATCAACCTAGTGGCACTGAGCACCCCAGCACCCAAACTGTGGTTCCTAAATATCATTTCCCACCAAAGGAACCAGGGCTTTTGGAGAAGTGGCTGGTTACAGGTTTGGGGTAGGAAATTTTCAAGGTAAGTCTGGGACATCTTGTCATTTCAGGAAGTAAGGAAGTTATTAATGATTGTTGCTGTTGAGTAAAGGGACAATGGAGCCAACTTCAAGGGGCTCCAATTAGCTAAAGATGGGACAGTATGAGTATTAATAAGAATAGTAACTGCAGTGGGTTAAAATGAGCCTCAAAAAATCAACTCTTTGAAACCTGCGGAGGATGCTGGAGAAAACTAATAAAGAAAAAGGATTAACTCAGAAACAGAGCAGACTCTTGGCTGCCAGAGCTGGGGGCTGGGGAAATACAGAGGTGCTGATCAAAGGGTAAAAACTTCTAGTTACAAGATGAATAAATTCTGGGAATCTAATGTACAGCATGTTAACTATCATTAACAGCACTGCTGCATATACATGAAAGTTGCCAAGAGAGTAGATTTTAAATGTTCTCACCACAAAAATTAATAATGGTAATTACATGAGTTAACTGATGTGTTAACTAACCTTACTGTGATAATTATTTTGAAATACATATGTGTATCAAATCATCACATTGTACACCTTTAACTCACGTGGTATTATATGTCAATCATATCTTAAGAGAGCTAGAAAAAAAGAACTTTTTTTTTTGGCCACCCTGAGGCCTCTGGAGTTCCCAGGCCAGGATTAGAGCCAAGCTGCAGTTGCCACCTATGCAGCAGCTGTGACAGTGCCAGATCCTTAACCCACTGCGCTGGGCTGGGGATTGAGCCTGTATCCCAGCACTCCAGAGATGCCACTAATCCCACTATGCCACAGCAGGAACTCCTCCATGACTTATTTAAAAAGAAAAAGACTGAAGCATTTTCTTCTGCCTTGTCTACACCAACTGTACCTCCAGGTACGAAGCAGTTGATGAGAGCAAGCTTCTATCTGGGGAAGAGAGTAGCTAATACAGGAGAAAGAAATGATAGATGGCCATTTTGCACCACCAGGTGAATGAGCGGATCTGTGCAATAATCGACAGTGCTGACGTCACAATGCAAGAGACATCCAGACACATACGTTCCTCCTGACAGAAGTACACATCACCATCAGTGAAACAGTCTGTGGGGTCGGGGGAAGAAACCCGAATTTGATCAAGCCCCTTGATCTATCCATTTTCAAAAACGTGGGGTAAACATGGTAAGAACACAACACGTCCACACTCAGCAAAGTCCAAACTGTGGGAACCTCTACAGGACAAATGACCTAGACTCTCCAGCAAATTTTTCCCAAGGGAGAAAATAAGATTTGGGTACCATAAACATTTTTTAAAAAGACATGAGACCTATCAACAAATGGCAATATATGGACCTTACTGGGATCCTGATTTAAACAATCTATTAAAATACACACACACACACACACACACACACACGTATACATTTATGAAGCAGTTAGTAACATCTGAACACTTGATGGTATTGAACAATTATTGTCAGAAGTTTTAGGCATGAAAATGGCCCTGTAGGTTGTGTTTCCTTAGGAATCCTTACCTTTTAGAGATACACATTTAAATAGTTACAGATGAAATGATAAGGTGTCTGGAATTTGCCCCAAAATAACCAAGGCCTGGGAGACAGGGTGGTCAGTAGGAGTGCAGATGAACTAAATTTGGCCATAAATTGACAGTTCTTGGTGAGGGACACAGTGCATCCAGTGTACTATTCTTTCAAGTTTTGTAGATATTTGGAATTTTCCATAATAAAATCTCAAAAGAAAAAGTAATTTCCTTAAGAAGTTTTCAGGCTTTGCTCCGGTTATGCTAATGAGAAGTCTGATGTCCGTTTCACCTCTGTTCTTCTACAGGTGACTGATTTCTTGTTTTCCTCTCTAAAAATCCTGAAAGCTTCCCTATACTTGTTGCCCTGCTTTTTTTTTCTTTTCCTTTTTTCTTTTTAAGGCTGCACCTGTGGCACATAGAAGTTCCTGGGCTAGAAGTGGACTCAGAGCTGCAGCTGTCAGCCTACGCCTCAGCCACAGCCATGTGAGGGATCCGAGCCGCGTCTGTGAACTTCACCACAGCTCACGCAACGCCGGATCCTTAACCCACTGAGAGAGGCCAAGGATTGGACCTGAGTCCTCATGGATCCTAGTTGAGTTTGTTACCGCTGAGCCACAATGGGAACTCCTGTTGTCCTGAATTTCCGCAAGAATGCATCCAGTAATGGATCTCCCTCCATTCTGCTCAGCACCTGGGGGACCCTTTCATTCCGAAGACTGTGTCCTGCACCTCTAGGAAGTGATCACCTGTTATTTCTGTTAATTTCCTCAATCTCCATTTTCTTTCTTCTTTCCTTCTGGGAACCCTGCTAGCTCAGGGTAGAGACTCTTGAAAGTATCCTTTTGGTCATTATTTCTGCCTCTTCCTTCCGCTCTATACCCTGAGAGATGAACTTCACCTTCTATTTTTTCTTTTGGGTCATTATATTTCATTTCCAGGCTTTTTCTTATCCTCCAACTTCCCTTCTTCCTAACATCCAGTTCTTACTTCAGCACTAGGCAATGTCTTCATGAAACTCTATTTTGGAGGGGCAGGGGGCGCTTAAACAACAGAAATTAAATCCCAACCCATTCTGGATCCTAGAATTCCCAGATCCAGGTCCGGCAGGGTTGGTTTCTGGTGAGAGCTGTGTCAGTCCACGTTCTCCAGAGAAACAGAACCAACGGGATCTCTACATGGGAAGAGATCATTATAAGGAAGCGGCTCACACAATCGTGGAGGCTGAGAAGCCCCAGGATCTGCAGTCAGCAAGTGGGAAAGCCAGGAGAGCGGAAGGTATAGCTCCAGTCTGAGCTCCACGGCAGGGATACCGCTACCCCGGTTCAAAGGGGTAGCTGACTCAGCTCCCTCACTCTGCCTTTTTATCCCATTCAGGCTGTCAACAAATTGGGTGGCATCTCCAACATCTGAAATACTGATTCCAATGCTCATCTCACCCGGGAAGACTCCCACCAGCACACCCAGAATAACGTCTGAGCGTGTATCTGGGCACCTCATGGCTCCGTCAAGTTGGCAAATGAAAGCAGTTATAAGGGTTGTGTTTCTGGCTTGAAGGGGCCGTCTTCTTGCTGTGTCCTCACATGACAGAGAGAGAGACCAAAATAGAGACAGAGACAGAGACGGGAGAGGATAAAGACCCTTTAGTGTCTCTTATAAGGACAATAATCCCATCAGACCAGGGCTCCACTCTTACAGCCTCGTTTACCTTTGTTTTCTTACTCCAAATCCATTGGAGGATTAGAACTTCAACATATGACTTTGGGAAGGACACAGACATTCAACCCAAGTTGAATGACAAGTTACCACAATTTTTGCAGCTTAAAATATACCCATTTATCATCACAAAGAGCTTTAGGTAAGAAGCATAGGCAGCTCTGCTAGATGCTCTTCCCAGCGCTTCACGAGGCCAAAGTCAACTTACTGTCCAGGCTGGGCTGTCCCCTGGAGGCTCTTGGGGAGAATGTTTCTGAGCTCATGAAGGCTGACGGCTGAATTCAGATCCCTGTGGGTGTAGGACTGAAGCATCCCTTTCCTTCCGGCTGTGGCACAAGAGCTTCCTTCAGTTCGTGGAGAAAAATTCCTGGGCATGTGGCCCCCTCCATATTCTAGTGTTCCAAGCCAGAAAGCACTATTGGGCTTCAAATCTCTTTCTTCCTCTTCTGTTACAGAGAAAACTCATTGCTCTCAAAGGTCTCACATTTTTAGATCAAGCCCACCCAGGCTATCTGGTCTTTGCCGTGTAAGGAAACGTCATCGCTGGAATGAAGTCTCCTCCCACTCACAGGACCCCCTATCCCCTGCAACTCAAACGGGAGGTGATTATGTAAGACTGAAGGTCACTGGAGGTCACTCTGCAAACCACATTCTCACAGAATAAATTCTACCTGTGGATGAGAGCACTGGCTTGTGCCCGTGGAATTCCATCCCACTTTCGATCTTCCTGAAGATACTCATTAACACATCTCTAAAGTTCTCGTTTCCTGAATTATCTCTGTGAATTCTTATTCCTTTTTTTCCTATTTATTTTGGTGGTTTGCTTTTAACTAGCAGGTTTCCTTCCAACATCTGGTAGTCCTTAGTTGAGTCTTCTTGGGTGGGTAATAGATATGCAGGACTATTTATCAGAATATCTTAGGATTCCTGGAGCTACACATATGTTTGACAACAATACAGCACATTTCCCTTTAGGATGAGCAGAGGGTGGCGGACAGCCATTCTGCTGAGCGTCTCCTGAAAATCCAAATGCATGTGACCTTGGTCTATGGCCTAACACCCATATGAGGAATGACAGACGTGGCAGCAAAAAAAAAATAGCCATGAAATTCTTTGACATTCCTACTACTGAGAGTTGGGGTTCTAGGACCCTCCCCTTGAATTAGCTTTGACCAATGGAATATGGTAGAAGTGACAAAATGTCTCAGGTGGAGTCATAAAAGGCCATGCAGCTTCTGCCTTTTGTGTGACACATGCTCAGACCCCTGGAATGCGACCACTCTAGAGACCACTGTGCACACAGGGAAGCCCCCTTGTGGCCATGCTAGCCCAAGTCCAGATGTGTGATTCCAGCTGCCCAGACTGTCCCAGCTGAGGTCCCAGATCTCGTGGAGGAGAGACAAACCAGCCACACTTTGCCTGTCTGAATTTCCAACCCACAGAATCCTACATATAATCAAATGGTAGTTGTGATAAAACACTAAGTTTGGCGGTTGTTGCTTTTTTTTTTTTAATGGCCACGTCCTCGGCATATGGAATTTCCTGGGCTAGGGGTGGAATCGGAGCTGCAGCTGCCATCCTACGCCACAGCTACAGCAACACCAAATCCAAGCCACATCTGTGACCTACACCACAGTTTGCAGCAACACCAGATCCTTAACTGAGTGAGGCCAGGGACTGAACCCACATCCTCATGGACACTAGTTGGTTTCTTAACCCCCTAGAGCCACAGTGGGGACTCTCGGGGGTTGTTTTTGACACAGAAGTAGTAATTGAGACAACAGACAAGAGATAGCTTCTGACCCCTCCTGCACGACCGCCCACACATCTGCAGCAAATACAGTCTCCTTGCACAGCGCCCTGTGGCCACGCAGTAACCTCTCCTTGCACAGCCCCCTGGGAGGGCTCCTGCAGACGAGTGCCTAGGCCCCTGGGATCACACACCATGCCAGCCAGGCCAGACACCCTGCTCAGGGCTCTGTGCCTCCCTGAGAGCTGGCACCTTCCAAATGTGGAAAGACAGGAAGGTGGGCATCTAATCTCTGTGTAAGCTTCGCTGTCACTTTGAAAGCTTCCAGACTCCCCAGTGCTGGTCAGGCCTCTCCCTGCTGCAGGTGATGAAAAAGCACCTCCAGCTGGCTTTAGAGCAAAATGCCATCCCTGCTGGGCTTGGGCGACAGTTCTATCCAAGTAACAGCAGCCTTCTCTGCGTATAAATGACAGGGTTGCTCCACGTGACAAACGCAGCACCTGTTGGCCATGCAAAGCACATCCCGCCGCCAACCTAGTGACCCCCCCGCCCCCACCAAAAGAAGATTTCTTCCCCCTTCACACTGAAGGAACCAAGCAAATTGCTTACTTAGGTCCAGTGTTCTCCTCTGGGCCAAGCATCGGGGTTGGGGGCTGGGGATAGGTTGCCCCCAGAAAGATGTATCCATTAAGAGAGTCCACTATTCTGTCATCAGCTCCTGTTCCCGCAAGGGTCAGGCACACACTGGAGAGCCACACTGTGTGGCTTGAATCACAACAAGCCTTGGGCAGGCTTCTCTGTCTCAAATTCCTCTCGCAAAACGGGACTGATGATAATAGACTTGCTTTTTTTTTTTTTAACTGAATTAACTCACATAAAGCTCTCAGAACAGCACCTAGGACACAGATGCTGTACAGCTGTTAGCTGCCATTATTACCAGCCCTGGCACCTCTCCCTGAGAGGAGACAGGAAGGGGAAGAGGCCAAAAGGGAGAAGAGGCAGCTGTCCTCCCCGCAGACCCAGTCCCCGGAGGAAAGAAGGGCTCCGGGCTTCCAGGAAGTTACACCATCCTGGCTCCCCATCCTCACCTCCTGCCCAGGTCACCAAGGTCCACCTGAGTCCCCTCATGGCCTTAGATGCAGCCGCTCGGACAGAGATACATCTGAACAGAGGTCTCTCCTGATGCAGGTCCAAGCCTAGCCTCTGGCCTTTGCTTTGCTGGGCACTGGGACAGCCCCCCTCCCGTAACTGGGGGAGGTTCTCACTCAGAACCGGGCTGGAGTTTAGGGAAATTCAAATTGTGGTTTCTACACTGCAGGTCACGGCGTATCACGGCTTGAGGTTTTAAAGAAATGAAATAGATTAAATACAGCGGAATAAAAAACGCAGTAAGGGTAAATCCTGGTTCATGAAGACCCCGAGAGGGCCCTCTGCTCAGAGGAGAGGCTCAGGGACTCTGCTGAATGAATGAATGAACGAATGAACAGAAAGAAAGGAGACCACCTGTTGGCCCTTGTCTACTTCAGGTTCCCCCTGGGAGCCACGGGAGCGGCTGCAGCAGGAAGCACGGGTCACAAATACAGAAACAGGGAGAGGGCCGTGATCTGAGAGAAGCCAGCTTGGCCTGGGTAGGGATATTTTCCATCCACAGCCACGGAAACACCTTAGCAAAACCTACGGGTTTTACACATTACAAGAGATGCAAGCCATGCACCTGTCCGAAAACTGAAGAACCGAGACGAAGCTGGAGGCTGACGCCGTGCTGGGGGCTGTGGACCACCAGCGCCTTCTCCCTGTGCTGGGAGAACACGGGGCTGGGCTGCAGTTAGCCGTTTCCAGTGACAATTCAGCTATAACCTTAATTTTTTTTTTTTTTTCCTTAGGGCCACGCTCATGGCATATGGAAGTTCCCAGGCTAGGGACTGAATCTGAGCTACAGGGGCCAACCTATGCCACAGCCACAGCCACAACGCCGGATCCTTAACCCACTGAGTGAGGCCAGGGATCGAACTCGCATCCTCATGGATCCTAGTCGGGTTTGTTAACCGCTGAGCCACGACCGCATCTCCTATACCCTTAAGCGCAAATATGCATACCCTCTGACCCAGCAACAGCACTCCAGGATCTCACCTCATATAAACAGGTACATTAAAAATCTACATAACGGCACAGATATACGCACAAGAATCTATGCTGCAGCAGTGTTTGCAACGGGGAGAGGCTGGAGACACCAGATACGAGATGGAGCAGTTACGCTGATGATGGTGCACATCCACAAAGAGCAGTTAAAACGAGTGAGGAAACTCTGCCGGCTAGGAAAGAAGATCATATGGTTAAATGAAGCGAGAGAGCGGCAAGAGAGTACGTAAAGGATGCCCCTAGACTTAAAACATTTCCACGGACAGAGAAGAAATGTGCTCCCACACCTGCCGCAGCCGCGGGGCCTGCTGGCTGGACGTGGTGTGGCTCTTTGGGAAATGCAAAGGGGTACTTAACACGTTTTTGTATTGCTGGAATTTTTACAACTAGTGCGCATTTTCTAATTAGGGGAAGAAAATTAAATAATGAACAAAGGATCATAAAGCTTTATTTAATAAATATAACCGAAAATTCCAAAATACTTTATTCCATATGTAGCCAATTAGGGAAAGAAAAAAGTTAGAAGGAAACGTTTGAAGACATTAAGTGAAACGGTCAGGAGAAAGGGAGGGTGGGGAAATTCGAGCAATACAGGTTAAGGGGAGACCAGAGGGTGCTCAGGGTCCCCAGACTCTCACAGCGCCACCTTTCATGGGTCACAGCTCCCGGGTCACCGGGGGCTTACGTTCCTCCTTGGCAATGATGGGAGATGCTAGATGGACCTTTCCAGAATTAATCAGGACTCCAGAAATGTGGTAATACCCTCAAACCCAGGGAGGCTGCCTCTCTTTTTTCTATGACCTTCAGAATTACCTTATTTTCCCCCAACATAATCTGGATGGACAACTACAAGCTCTGTGGGGAACAACGTAGTATTTCTGAAGAGACTTTAAGATCTCAAAGCCATCCATTTTTAACTAGTTCTTAACATCCATCTGCCATTGAAATACTGGGCTCTGTTCTGATGCCTCCAAATCATATTTGAAGAGACCTTACTTCATAGTTCTTATTTTTCAAATCCCTGGGGGAAGTGGGGGGAGGGTCAGATCTGGTCACGGAGACACGACTGGGTGAGAAGCCAATAAATCAGTTCAAAGGAAGCTGTTCGCACCCCCACCCCGCCCCGGGCATGGGGGGTGTGCTTTGCCCTGACACAGAGCAGGCGAGCCTGGACAAACCCGTGGAGACCCGGGGCCTCAGAAGAGAGATCTGCACCACCAGGAAAGGAGGCTGGCCACAACAATCCTAAATGCTAGATGTCCTGAAACAGGTGTGCACCTTACCAGGAGTATGTGGCAGTGTGGGGGCCCACCGGGGACTCCCAGAAAGACCTGGTGGACACAGGCAGCAGGGGCCAAAGTTCTCTTGGGCTGACTCCTCACGGGCCAAGTCTAGATTCCGAACGGAAACTCCTAGAGATCGTTTGCAGAAACAAGGTGGGCCTGAGACCCCGAAGCATCTCCGAGGGCCCTGAGGAACAGCAACGACGCGGAATCCAGTCGCAAAGCCCATTTCTCCACTCTTTATTAAAGCTAGGTCCTCCTGCGGAGAGACTGCAGCGGGCTGGAACCGCTGGACTCAGGAGGGGCACGGAAGGTCTGCACTCCAGGGCCGTGCCAGGACGGCCGGGCGTGGGCCAGGCCTCAGCCATGAGGGGCTAGCCCCCCTCGCCCTTGGCCCTTCCAGAGGCTCCTCCCCACCGCGGGGAGAGAGAACTCAGGACAGAACCTCCGTGGGAGCCCCGTCCTCGTACCACCCGACCCCACCCCTCCCTCAGCCGGCGGCGGATCCTCACCACCACCTCCAGGCCCTCCTCCCAGGCCCTCCTCCCACCCTGCCGACTACGTGCCTCCTGCGGCCTGGCTGCTGGCTCTCAGGCCCCAAGGCCACGTCTACACTAGAACAGAAGAAACTAGGTCTAAAATGGAATGCAGGTGCTTCAAAGTTTCGGTTTTCTAGCCCCACTCACGATGGCCCGAAAGGGCTTAAGAGAGGGGGCTCCTGCCGGTGACCCAGCGGCTGGAAATGGCCCAGCATGGAAGGGCCAGCTGCGGGCCTTGCATAGTTGGACACTTGGTTAGTCCCAAGCCACAGGCTCAGGGCCGAATCCCCAGAGGAGGACCACCACTGCGCAGACTGCCCGGCCCACAGAGCCTCCACTCACTGCCCACTCTGGGAAGTGGGCATCTAGACAGAAACACTACTTGCTTCTAGTGTAGGATAATAACAGAAGCACAGTTAGAGGAACCCGCAGAAGCCATAGGGCCCTAATTACGGGACGTAAGAAAGGATCCTGCTATCAATCTCAGTCACTTTACACCGGGTTATTAAATCTAAATGAGCGATGGGCTCAGAAGGACAGGGCCTCGTGTGTCCACCCACTCAGAAGGCTGGGGGCCTGTGGGGACCCTGGAGTATGCCGCCTCCAGCTGCCGGAGGACTCGGGGGAGGCCGAGACCAAATCCGCCGCACCTGGCTGCCCTCGGTGCTCAAGTGGGGAGAACCAGCGACTCTGGAGTATAAGGCCTCAAACTCCCTCGCACCCGGCGAACACCTGCAACCCACCTGCCCTGGGCTGGGCCACAACTTGGTTTCTGTTTTTTTCTTTCCTCCTCTTAGATCCTTCAAGCCATTCAAGCGATGGAAATAAATATCCACGGTCGACAGAATAAAGGCTTTCCCTGCTGCCTCTCCGCCTGCCCTCCCGGCCCCAGATTGAGGAAGAACCTCGGCCTTTGTAAACCCACGCGCTGCCCCTCGCCGTGAGCACGGTCCTTCCAACTTTCCGGACATACACGAACGACCAGAAGGTCCCAGAAGCCTCCCATTGAGGAATGGGATGAAGTCGTCTGCCAAGCCCACTGGAGTAGCCATACGCACGGCCCTCGACCACCCCACCCTCCCTCGACGCAAGGGCTTCCCCTCCCACGCTGTAAAACCCAGTTACAGACTCCCAAGTCACCTGTCCCCGGGGCCACCCGAATTCGCGTAAAATAAATAACATCGCCTGCTAGCCCTACCGCTTGGCCTCTCCGCCTTGATCCAGGGACGTCGCAGTCTCTGTCGGGGTGGCTGCCCCCGCCCACCTCCGCTCCGCGCGGGGCTCTTCTCTCCCCCTGCCCCGCACGGCCATACGAGCTCGGCGGCCGGTTCTCTACGGCCGGGCAGGGGGGGAGCCCGAGGCCGGTGCACCGGGGCTGAGGGGAAGGCACCGCACCAGGGCTGGGACCCTCAGCCCCGCGAGGCCAGAGGGGCAAGGGGCCGGCGGCCTAGCGGGCTGCGCCTCGGTCCGCCTGGGGGCCCTCACATGACACTCTCCTCGTAGGCGCCCGAGGGCCCCGAGAACGCAGGCGTCGGCTCCGAGCCGAAGCTCGTTCCGCCCGCGAACTCCAGCAGGGTGCTGCCGCGCTCCCCCGGCCCGGTGCCCGCCCCCGGCGGCCCCTTTGCGGGCACCTCGGCCTTGGACGCGGGGGCAGCCGGCGCCGGGCCGGGGGCGCCCGCCGCGCCGCGGTGCGTCTTCATGTGGGTGAGCAGGTGCGAGCTCTGGGAGAAGCGGCGGCCGCAGTTGGCGCAGGCGTAGGGCCGCTCGCCCGTGTGCGTGCGCTGGTGTGTCACGAGCACCGAGCGCTGCGAGAAGCGCTTGCCGCACTCCGGGCACGGGAAGGGCCGCTCGCCCGTGTGGCCGCGCCGGTGCTTGGCCAGGTTGGAGCGCTGCGCGAAGCCGCGGCCGCAGTCGGTGCAGCGGAAGGGCTTCTCGCCCGTGTGCGTGCGCCGATGCCGTTTGAAGTCCGAGCTGTGGCCGAAGCCCTTGCCGCAGTCGGGGCAGCGGTGCGGCTTCTCCTCCGCGTGCGCCCACTGGTGCCGCGTCAGCGCCGCGCTCTGCCCGAAGCGGCGGCCGCACTCGCCGCAGGCGTACGGCCGCTCGCCCGTGTGCGCGCGCCCGTGCGCCGTCAGGTGCGCGCGCCGGCTGAAGCCCGCGCCGCACACGCCGCACACGAAAGGCTTCTCGCCCGTGTGGCCGCGCACGTGCGCCGCCAGGTGCGAGCCGCGGGCGAAGCGCGCGCCGCACTCGGGGCACGGGAAGGGCCGCTCGCCTGTGTGCGTGCGGCGGTGGCGCGCCAAGTGCGAGCCGTACACGAAGCTCTTGCCGCAGTCGGCGCAACGGTGCGGCCGCTCGCCTGCGTGGTAGCGCTGGTGCTTGGCCAGAGCCGCCCGGCGCCCGAACGTCTTGCCGCAATCGGAGCAGATCCACGGGCTCTCCTCCTCCGCCAGCGCGGCGGGCGCCGGCTCGGCCAGCAGCCCCCCGACCGTAGGCCCGAACGCGCGCAGGCCGCCGGCACCGTCCCCAGGTCCCGCACTGCCGCCGAACGGGTCGCAAGCCAGCCCCGCGCCCTCCACCAGGGAGAGCCGACCCCCCAGGGGTCCGGGCAGGGGGCGCCTGTCGGCCGGCAGCCGTTCCCCAAAGTCCGGGAGGCCCAGGATCGGAAAACCGTCTGGGTGGAGCCAAGATTTGGGGTGCACGGGAAAGTGGAAGCCGAGCGGATGCGAGGAAGGGCCTTCGCCCTCCCCCAGGCCGTTGCCCAGCTCCAGGAACCGCCGGTCCGGTCCGGGATGCTCCTTGCTCCCGGGGGTGGGCAACTCCACCGCCACTTCTCTCGCTTCGGCCTCGGCCTCGGCCTCGGCCTCTCCGTCGGCCTCAATGATCTCAGGCTCCTCGGGCTCTGCCGCGGGCACTGTCTCGCAGGGCTCCCGCCGAGGACCGTCGGCGCCAGGCTCTGCGCAGCCGCCGCCCCGTCGATGGCGCTGGAAGTCGGCGCGGAGGCGGAAGGCCTGGCCGCAGTCGGGGCAGCAGTGAGGCCGGTCGGCCGTGTGCACGGCCTGGTGGCGCGCGAGCGCCGAGCTCTGGCTGAAGCTGCGGCCGCAGTGCGGGCAAGGGTAGGGCCGCTCGCCCGTGTGCGTGCGCTGGTGCGTGACCAAGTAGGAGCGGCGCCCGAAGCCCGCGCCGCAGAAAGCGCAGCGGTAGGGCCGCTCTCCGGTGTGGATGCGCCGGTGTGTGACCAAGTGCGACTTGTAGACGAAGCGCTTGCCGCAGTCCGGGCACGGGAAGGGCTTCTCCCCGGTGTGCGTGCGCTGGTGGATGGCCAGATGCGAGCGGTACACGAAGCCCTTGCCGCACTCGTCGCAGCCGAAGGGCTTGACGGCCGCATGGTAGCGCTGGTGCTTGGCCAGCCGGGACCGGTGCGGGAACACTTTGCCGCACACCTCGCAGGTCGTCTCCGGCCGCCCGGCTGGAGCAGCCACCGTGGAAGGGAACGCCCAGGGCGCCAGCAGGCTCGCACTGGGCTCCCGGCTGGGCAGAAAGGGCTTCGCCTCGGCCCCCTCGGCCAGGACCCCGAGGCCGCCAGGGTCCAGACTCCACCCATCCGGAGTCTGCCCCGAGTCCGAGTCATCGGGGCCCCAGGTGCCAGGCACGTCCCCCACGCCATAGGCCGCCGACCACAGCCCGGGGGGCTCGTTCTCCTCGTCGTCGTCGTCGTCCTCGTGGTCCTCCATGTCATCGGTCCAGAACCAGGCCCCTGAAGGCGACAGGGGAGGCAGGTGAGAAAAGGCCGTGAAGGGAGCCGCTTACAGGCTCCCGCTCCTGTCAGGGCCGGTCTGCGTGCGGCCCTGGGACCCCATGGACACGGCGCCTCCGTTCCACCGGAGAGGTGATGCACGCCTCCTCCCCCAGGTAGGAACTTTGCAGACGGGAGAAATGCACACGTGAGTGTCCCGACTCCTAGGAGGGCTGGGGTTCCTCCACGTCTTGGATTTTCCTCGAATGGCCTCCACTAATCCCTTGCCCAGACTTCCAGCGATTGCCACCTACAGAGTGGGTGACCTTGCCTGTGGATTCCCCTGAGACTGGACAACGCCCATAACACGGGTCCAATGGCCAGAAAAAAGATGGAGACGCCAAGTCTGTTTTCCCCTTGTCTCCCTAGCCTCCTGGAAAACTCCATCTGCCTGAACCGCTTGGCTCAAAGCAGACCACTGCCTTTTCAACACCTAGGCTGTGCTCAGACCCCTCCCTCTGCAGGTCCCTCTCCACCAGCCTCAGGCCGGGGAGCAGCCAGCAGTCACCCTCCCACTTCCCAGGGAAAGGCTGCCGGGGCCAAGGAGACCTAGAGGGGCCAGGAGGCCCTGGCTCTCCACTCTCACCCCGACAGGCTCCAGCAACTGTGCAGGCCAGGCCTCCCTGCTAAGCCTCCCTGAAGCTTGGCTTTTTCTGAGCAGTGACGCACTTAGGAAGGGGGCCCTTGTCCTGCCTTTACTGTGACACTCTGCATAGACGGTGGTGGGTCACGTGGGAAAACACAGCACAGCGCTGAGTTTAGAGGCAGAACTGCACAGGCATGTGAACAAAGTCCGCGTAAAGGGATACAAACCCCTTTTTATGTTTTTCAGTACTTCTTAAGTTTTCTGTAGTTAGTAATGATACACCATTACAGTAAAAATAAGCTTTAAATAAAGGACAAAGCTTGCCGTTACTGAGTTCGCCTCCCACTGCCCCCCCAGCGGGTGAGTGACGAGCTGTGGCTGAACAGCAGAGAGAAGGGCCAGCGCCTCACTGCGAAGCCTGCAGCAGCCCCCTCCGGGCAGGGGGCGGGGGGGGGGGCGCTCGGAGAGAGACAGGCAGTTGGGGCCCATAGTCAGATTAGCTGGAAATTGGTTCAGTGAGTCTCAAAACGGATTTTCTCTCAGATTCTGGTGCGAGTCTTGAACAGTTCTAATGAGAGACTCCCTAAGTGAACACCTGCAGCACAGAAGAGGACACCCAGGCCAAGAGTTCCCGCCAGCCAGCCACCTCAGCGACTCAGAGCTGGGGGACAGGCCAGGTCCCAATGACTCACCCACAGCACCCACCTCTTCCCTGGGGCATAAGAAGAGTGGAAAGCCCCCCATGGGGGAGGCGATCTTCCGTCCCGCCCCCGCCCCCAGCACCTGAACAACGGCGAGCTCTGCAGAGGGGGCCGACCCTAAGAGGGGATGTGGGGACCTCATCACTAGCTCTGCAGCTGGCATGGCCACTTGTCCAAGAAAGAGAAACTACTGAACATAAGGCACTGAGCGAGGACAGTCAGGGCATTCAAGTCCCTGGTGGGCAGAGCTGGCTGCACCAAGCTCTCCAGAAGCAGCAGGGGACCCAGAGGGACACCAGCCTGCCCCGGGACCATGTTTGGTTCCCTTGTCTTCCACCTCCAAAGTGGCCTGGGGTCTGGAGGTCTAGGCCCTGGGGTGGTGGTGCTGGCGTGGGCTCAGTCCAGGCTGCAGTGGGGACAGGGTTCCCGTGGAGCTTGCTAGCTCCCGGATGCAAACGTGTTTGGGATCCAAGTGAGGACTCGTCGGGGTACTCGTGAGACCAAAGCCGGCAGGGAGGACACTCCGACCAAGTGGGGAGGAGGGGCTTTCTCAGCAGCGGCCTCCTCCAGAAGCCGCAGGGGAGAGTGGAAAAGTGGACCCTGGGGAGAGGGAGCTGGCATTTCATCTCCCGGAGACACCTGCTCCTAAGGACACTGCCCCTGGGTGATGATGGGCTACTCCAGGCCTGGTGCTCCGAGCCTGGTGCTCCGACCCTCCCAGGGGCTGACCGGTGTGAACAGAGCCCCCCAGGCACCCCGGTAAGCGCCTACTGGGGCACTACACGCGTGGGGGAGGATGAGGCCCGAGGCCACACGCCCAGCGCACCTGCTCCCTGAGCTGCCGGGAGGCAGACCGAGGGCTGCTCGCACGCCCGACGCACTCTGCCTGAGAACTGAGCCGGCTTCTCCGACTCCCACCTGGACCACACCCCTCCCCTGTCCTGTCTGGTCCCAGAGACCTGCCCCCAGGCCTGGGCCCCGCGGGGAGTCAGACCCACGGCTGCTCTAACTATCCCCCCCGCAGCAGGGTCGGCCACAACACAGGTCTGGGAAGGCGGTCGTGCGTGACCTTCCTGCCAGACAGCACTACTCGGGGGGGAGCCAGCCCCAGGACAGCGCGACTCGGGGGGGAGCCGGCCCCAGGACAGAGGCAGGCTGTCAACAAGAGGCTGCCATCGGCAGCCTTTCCGTCCCCAAGCAGGAATTTGGTCACGGGGGAGACGGTGGCTCGTGGCAGGGCCAGGTTTCTGTGCTGGATCTATCCCCCAGCGTCCTCAGGCTGACATACCTTCTGGGAGGTGGCCCCCCACCCCCGAGCTCCTCCTCGCGGAGGCACGAACTGCTCACCCACCGAGCAGCTCTCACTGTGCTGCTTCCACCTCTGACTGCTTTTCAAACTTTTTCTTCCTCCTTCCTGTGTAATGTTTAGGCCAGTTCAATCTTGCCTGCTATATCTGTCTTCATCTTTCACTTTTACATGAGGGGCAGGAATGACAGGCAAGGAGAGGGGTCACTGGCCAGCCTGCTGGGGCCCAGGCCCGCACTGGACACTGGAGACAGCACAGACTGAAAAAAACACGGTGCCTGCTCTGACGGTCCGCTGGAGGAGGCGGGCAGGAAAGAAGGACGCAAGCGCCCAGGCGGGACCACTGGCGCGCTCGCTGGGGACTCTGAATCAGGGAACGTCCTGGGGCGACGGGGAGGGCGGGCTCCTGACATCGAAGGGCTCAGAGGACGCGCGCAACTCAAGTGGGCCTAGGAGCTGAGCCAGCCACAGGACGGTCACTCCAGGCAGACAAAACAGCAGGTCCAAGGGCAGGGAGGGCTCGCAGAGAGAGGCTGTCGGTGGAGCTGAGTCTGAGGTAAGGGGGCATGAGGGGCGCAGGCTGCAGAGGACCCCAGATGCTGTGCCAAGTGCACAGGAAGCTGGCAGGGGAGAGGCAGCCGGCAACTCAGGGACGCCTCTGCCCACGTGCCTGACAGCCCCGTGCCAGCCGGGCGCGGGGGAGGAAGGCCGAGGGACAAGGGCTGCTCCAGCCCATAACTAGGCCCGCTGCGTGCTGGGGACATGGCAGGAGGGGACCAGGGTAGGAGACACGGAGCCACTTCAGGTTTAGTTGACTCTGAGACAGCCTCAGTGCCTGAGTGGAGGTGCCCAGCTGATGGTGCGACAGAAAAGGCGGGGCTGGAGAAAGAAGCTGGGACGGTGATGGCACTTAAGCCCTGGCCCTAGCCAGGTCACCTGGAGAGAGTCACATGCGAGGGCAGGTGGAGGAGCGACTGGGAAGGCAGCAGAGAAACCAGGGGCACGGGGTCCCATCCTGGAGGGCAGACAAGCTGGCACGACAAGGAAACGAGGCCAGAGCACCAGGTCAGGGTGGCCATGGCGTCCTGTGGGGGTCTGGAGTCAGCCGCAGGAAATAGGGTTCGGTCACGGACAGGGATCTGTCAGGCGACCACACTGGACATTTGCAAGGGAAGGGGGGCCCTTGCCACCTAAGCCGGGTAAGGAGAAAGGCGGTGGGAAATGGGTGGGCTCAGCAGAGGCCGGGAGGCTGAGGCCGGGTGAGCTGGGGTTGCTAGCGGAGGAGGCTTCAGGCCAGCTCTCAGAGAGGGCAGGACACCTGAGTGGCTGAATTTGCCCAGAGTCCAAACCTTATACGTGGCCCAACCTGTCGAGAAGCTCAAGAGAGGAATACGCTTGTGTTTTGCAAGACTATGATCTAGAAATACAGAAACTCTGCCAGGCTCGGAATAGCGTCCGCCCTGCGCAGACCTAGCAACTCTCAGCCAACTCAGCTGCTGAGAAATGAACGCGGGGAGGAAAGGGGGGCAGGCAGGTAGCCTCAAACAGGCCACAGGGCCAGTTAAGAAGGAAGGTGTGAGACGGAGTCCCGCCGCCCAGGCTGATCCAGCCTTCGCTACCCAGTCCTCCCAGAGACAGGTGACATGTCCCTAGACCACACCTGGATCCCGCACCCACCTCGGGCTCTGCAGACGGTCAGGGTGGGGGTGGGGCATTCTGGGTTCACCAGCGTGGGCACAGGGACAGCCCCAGGGGAAGGCGGGGGCCCTGGCCCAGCTGGCCAGCCCCTCGGTGAGCTGCCAAAGCCCAGCCAGGTTCACGGGCACACTGCCGGGACCACCTAGGCTCGGGCCTGCCTGAAGACCCATCCTAGGACCCTCCAAGAAGCACAGAGAAAGGGGCACAGCTGGACCATGTCACGAGAATGGCCGGTGAAGGCCTATAGCCCCTTCATCTACAGGTGGCTTTTTCGAGCTGTGCCAAAAACCAGGGCACACCTTGCACTAAGACCCTCTGAGAAAGGTCACCCACGTCCCAGCCTCAGCTTGGAGGCCGAAGCATTTCTTGCCAGCAGAGCCCTCCTGATTCTGAAGAACAGGAGACTTTGCCAGAGGGTCTAAGGGAACGAGGAGAGCCCAGGGCGGAAGGCACCCCGCCACACGGTGGGAAGTACGGCCCGAGGCCACCGGGGCCAGGGGACCGCAGAGCTGCTTTAAGAGTGCATTGCTGCTCTGCAAAGGGAGACGGGGAACCCATCCCCGCTCTCGCAGGACCGTTGGGGGATAAAAAGCTCACGGGGAAGCACTCCGAAGAGCACACGTGCAGGCACGGCACTGTCTGTGTTTTCCTGTATTTTATTTTAAAACATCTACAGGCTGCTCCCAGACGGGGAGAGGCATGAGACCTCCGCCGGTGGCCCTCACTGGGCTGGTGCCGCTCCAGCCCTAAGCCAACGCGCACACCGTGCGAAGGCCTCGCCCAGCCCTCCCGAGGCCCCGGGCAGAGCTCTCAGGCCGCCACGGCACCACCAGTCTGAGGCCCCGGGCAGACAGGTGGGTACAGGCGAGGCCCAGGGATGGGGAGGGACTGAGCCAGCGCCGTCCCCAGTCTCCAGAGAAATCTGCCACCCTCGACACGCCCTGCGTGCATCTCTCCAGAGCCTCCGCTCCGGGAGGCTCAGAGCTGCCTGCCCGGGCCCGAGGCCGGGTCCCGGGCCTCCCAGGGAGAGGAGGCGGCCAAAGGAGTGGGGAGGTGACTCGAGTCCGGGAGCCAGGAGGCCAGCTCCGGCCCCAGCCGCTCTGAGCTGGCCGTGTGGCCATCCGCCCTCACACACAGTCAGAAGCTCCACGATGGGCGTCATTTTTAAAGACTCGTGAGAGCAACCTCTGGGTCCTCTAAAGACCCCCCAGCCCTCGGGCCTCCCTAGACCGGAACCAAGAGAGCCAGCCCACAAAGGCAGAGGTGACCCCGGTGCCACCCTGTCCCTGCAGAGTCCACCCCGCAGCGCGGACCAGCGGAGTGAGGGGCAAACTCTGCCTCCCGCTCACCTGTGTAGACGCCGGTGACGATGTCTCCGTCCTCGGGACGGGGGCTATCCGGGACCCACGGCTCCTCTCCCTGCTCCAGCTGGGAGATCAGGTCCGGCTTGGGGATCGGGTATCCTGCCCGGAGGGGAGAAGAGGCGGCAGCTGCCGGGCTGGGCCCGCGGCCGCACCCGCACCCGCGCAGCACCGGCACCACGCCTGCTCCTTGTCCTGCCCACCCCCTGCCCCGCGGGGAGACTCCGCGTCCTTCGCTCTAGAGCCTGGCCCCGAGCCCTGCTCTTGCCACGGACCCTCCACATACACGTTCACCGGCAGGGTGCCCGGGGCCTCTCCTCTGTCACCGGACTCCTCGCCCCCGAGGCCTTGGAGGAGCGCGCAGCCCAGACCAGAGTGGGGCCGGCAGCTCCCCAGAGCACGGCCACCCAGTCACCGTGCTGCTGGGCACAGCAGGCCCCCAGGACACACCCTCACGGAGAAGCCAGGCTGGTCGCTAGGGCTCCCCTTGGAGGTGGGCTGGCTCCAGCACCCCCTTCTCCGAGACCCTGGGGCTCCAGACGCCCCTCAGACAGCTGGCCCCTGGCAGCCGCGGCACCGCGACGCCGCTCGCGGACCCAAGGCTCTGCTCACCTAAGGACACCAGGATCCCGTAGTTTTCCTGCATGACTTCCTTGTAGAGCTCCCGCTGGCCTGAGTCCAGCCTTTCCCACTCCTCCAGGGAGAAGTACACGGCCACATCTTCAAAGGTCACCAGCCCCTGGAAACAAAGAAGCCCGGCCACTGCCCTGCACCGCCCCGGGCGGGAGGCAGGGGGCCCCCCAGGAAGAGGACGGAGCTCGCTTCAGCGGGAACTGAGCCCGCCGGCAACGCAGAGTTCACAGGGACGCAGCCCCATGCGGCGTCACGGCAGACCTACACGGAACTGGGGGCTTCCTGGCCTTGCCCTAGCCCCGGGAGGCAAGGACCCCATTCCCACCCAGATCTGGGACTGAGGCTCAGAGAGGGCGTCCGCTCAGCTCCGACAGGGCAGAGCCGGGCTTCATACCCAAGTCAGGAGACAACAAGGCCCAAGACCCCAGGGCCGTGCTGCGTGGCCACCTCGTCCCTGCCTGCATCACTGTCTGCCTCGAGCCAGCGGGCAGTGTGAGGGCCCACACCTGGGTGGACCAATGGCACCAACTAAACTGACTGGGCACTGGCGCCCCCATCAGACTGGGCTCAACAGGAAACCAGAGCCGGGACAGGTGACAGGCACTCCAGGCTAAGGGCACAGCCGACCCTGGGGGAGAGCCAGGGCTGACGGACTGCGCACGCTGCCGCTGAGGGGGTGGCCAACAGTACGACCGGGAAGTTCCAACGGTCTGGAAAGGCTCGGGCCCCGGGAGGGCGGCACCACACCCTCTGGGCCCGGGGCTGGAGCTGCCCAGCTGTTCCCTGCAGCCCCATCCTGGCTCACAGCCGGGACGTGGCCTGAGGGACAAGGCGTAGCTGCCCTGCCGCCGGGGTCTCCAGGCCGCCGGCAGGTGCCGCTTCGAGCACGTGGTTCACAGAGCCGCAGATGAGAGGGCGGCTCACCTGAGACCCCGACGTCAGCGAATCATCCTCGTCCTCTTCCTCTCCCTCCTCGTCCTCCTCCTGCTCCGCAGCCTCGGGACTCGGTGTGGCTGGAGACTGGGAGGCCTGCAGGGCTGAGGGGCGGGGACCTCTTTGGGGCCGGCCTGTCGTGTCAGGCCTCACTGCCCGGGCCACCTCCTCTCCATCCGCCACCAGGGTCAGCCGCCCCGGGCACGCCCCATCTCAAAACCTCCAGGCCCACCCCGTCAGGCCAAAGAGCCCTTCCTGGCCTGCCCACCCAAGCCCTGCTAACTTCTTCCCCAACGGCCGGCTCCTTTTTCTTACCCTCTTCCTGAGGAGCGGGGGACTCGGTGTCCCCGCCACCTCGACCCGGGCCGAGGCGCTCCTGTGTCCCCAGCACTGGACTCTGCCCTTCTGCCAGCACCTCCGCCGCGTCGTCGTCCTCCTCCACCGGCTCCGCCGGCCCGGCCCGCGCCCTCTCCGCCTCCAGCTCCTCTGCCACCTCTGCCAGGTCCCCGTCCGCCTCGTCCTCCACCACCACCAGCTCCTCCCCCTTCCCTTCCTCCTCTTCTTCCTCCGGATCGGGAGCGCGTCCCGCCGCGTCCTCCGCCCTCTCCAGCTGGGCGGCTGGAGAGTCTGGAGTCGTGTGAAGGGCTGCCATCGTCTCCGGAAGGAAGCCTCAGCCTGGCCTGAAACACAGACGGGTGACGGTGACGAGCCGCCTTCGGCAAGCTCTTGGAGGAAACTAGGGATTAAATCCTGGGTTTTTCTGCTCAAGGACAGGGAAGCGTCAGGCCCAGGAGACATGTCCAAGGGCGGCCCAGCCCGAGTTTAGCTGAAAGGGGCGCGTGCGGCCTGCGAGGCATGGCCCACCTGATACACGGGCAGAGGAGACGCTCACCCAGCTCTCAACGTGCATGAACTCGGTGGCAGGGAGCGTGGGGGGCGAGGTCTAAACATGAGAGGCCAGGCGAGCCGGCACAGCGCGGCGGGCGGTGGACGGTGAGGCCCCCTTACCAGGGCCCCCGCTCTGCCCAGCCAGCAGGTCGGGCTCCTTCCTGCGGGAGGCAGCAGAGAAGAGACCCTGAGCAGGCGTAAGCCCTGCACCCCGCTCACCCCTCGCTCCATCCAGGGCATCTGGAAAAAGCTCTGTAGATCGTGATGACCTGGTTCATGGCTGGACCAGCAAAGGTGAGTGAGAAGCCCTGTGACGTGTCCTCAAGTCTGGGGATCAGAGAATCCTGACTGTGGAACCGCCAAAGACCCAGTGGCGCCCAGCATCCTACTCTCACATCGACGACACATCAGCTCAGCCCAGGCACCCAGGGGAGACACAGCCACACTGCCTCACAGCACAGAGCCCAGGGCTGTGGATCCAAGAGGGACAGGATGCCGCGGCCCGGGGCTGCTCCCCGCTGTACATCTTTCACCAGCCCCAGAGGAGTCCCAGGGACCAGAGCCATGGGTTTCGATGAGCCAGTTTCTGTGGCTCCCTTCTGAGTTCAAACGTCAGCACAGGTCCATCAGCCAGCACGGCCCCAGCAGTCTCTCAGCCCTGAATGGGGCCACTTCCAACGTGAGCCAAGCCCATGCTAATACGGCAACCCCAGAATCCCGGGAAGAGAGCAGGAATCTGGAAGATCCTGGGATGAGGGCCACACAAGACAAGGTCCGCCCCAGCTCATCCAGCTCTCCGGCAGACGGCGTCCGCCACAGCCCCTAGAACAGGATGGGGCCACCACAAAAAGACGCCCAAAGTCATGAGAACAGTTCACACTGCAGGACACCTACAAGAACCACTCAGTGATCAGCTCCGACCCCACAACTCATCACTTTCTGTTACGCAGGCAGTGTACACTCATTCTCTGAACTGCTCTGAGCTGCTGCTTTAAAGTCCACAGTGAGGGAACTCGGGGCGTTTGTGCAGCTCCTCCCAGAGGCCAGGGCCTAAGTTCAGGGCAGGGGGGCATTGGCACCCAGAAGCCACCTCTGTCCCCACTCTAGATTCAGCATCACTGAACCGGAGATGCAGGTCACAGAACGACGTCTAGCAGGGCCGAGTCCCCAGCCTCCCCCAGAGCCCACCTCCCCGGTCTCCACAGTCACTGGGGCACGTGGCGGTGCCTGAGCTGCACAAACACGTGTGCCATGTGTCACCTTAGCCACCAGCAGAAAGACGTAACCCTGCTCGGCACGTGGGGCATCGAAAGTGCTCAGCAGACGTGTCCCAGTCGCTGCCCACCTCAGGCCCAGAGGGAGTATTTTCTCACCCAGGCCTCAGGCTGAGCCCAGATGCCACACTAAGGCCAGCAGAGCCGCCCCCTGCCTGCCCCTCCCGGAGCGGGCTCCAGAGGCCAGGCCACCGCACCCGAGGCCCCACGGCTTTGCCGCTCTGTGCTCTTTGTGCCTCAGAAGTTTTGCGCGTGCCAGTCCCGCCCCCCGGCACCCTCTTCCCGGCTTCTTCCCTGACCCTCTGTGGGCAGCCCCTGGGCTCCTATGACACACACAGTTCCCTGGGCTCTGCCCTCTCAGCGCCCACACCGTAACGTACTTAGGCTTGTGGTGTGTCTCCCCAAGTACACAGGCAACTCCAGGAAGGCACAGGCTCCTCTCGCTCATCTCTGACTCTCCCTGTGCCAGACACAGAGCGAGAAATCAAATATTTATTAAAGAAATTACCCTAAGGTCTGCGGTCAGTGTGATAAACATGAGATTTTTAAAACAATATTTTGGCCCCACTGTCATGTCCCAGAAGAGACTTACTGCTGCTGAGGGTCCTTCAGACTGAAATTCACTGGACAGTCTCTGCCTCTAAAAAGGCTGCAACCTGAGGTCCCTCCTCCCAAGAGGTGCACCTGCTGGTGACCGGAGGAGGAAAAGACCCAGCAGCCAGGGAGGTGGCCATCACCCCACAGATGGGACAGGGGCTGGCAGAGCCAGACACCCGCTACCCCTTGACCCAGCATCCGGAACAGAATGGCTCTGAAAACCAGGCCTCAGTAACAGGGGCGCCGGGTTCCTCCCGCCTCCCCAGGCCAGGTGTGAGCTGGGCATGCCCCCCAAAACCCGCATGCTGTCTTGTCTTCTCTTTCCAGCCTGCCAGCCCACCAGAAACTCACTTGCCGGCACCAGCTCCGGACACCGCGGAGACTCAGGTAAGCAATCCCATCAGCATAACCCTGCAGGTCACCCCAGCCCTTATTTCCAAAGGGGCGGGGCTGCACCCTAAGATATGGTGCTGCAGACATTCAGAACAGGGTGGGTGTGTGGGGGTGGGGATGACAAGACGCACCTTCCCCGGGGAGAAGGAAGGAGTGCATGGGCGGAGAGTGGCACACTCTTCACTAAAGCCCCACATCCAGGTAGCTCACACAGAGAAGTAGGAGAGGTGTGGATGGCACAGGTATCTAGGCCCCTCCCTCCCCTCCGTGGCCTCGCTGACCACACCCACTGCCCAAGGCCTTCCAGACTTTCATCTCCTCCAAGAAACGTTCCGGCCCTGACTACCAGGATCTTGCTGTTTGTCCACGGATTTGGCTCCCCTACTCTCAAGGGACCGCTCCGGGTGCAGGTGTACCCACAGGGCCGTCCCCGCTGCTCCAGGGCAGCCCCTCATCCTGCCGGCCAGCTCCCCACACCTGCCAACACCTGTTGAACCAAACCAAGTACCAAGGTCTCCCCCCACAGCACAGCTAGCGGCCTGATCCGGCGTACCTCCCCTTCGCCACCGCCACCGTACCCACTGAGGCCTCCCCCAAAGGCTGGCCCCTCGCTCACCTCTGCGGCCACACGGGCAGTCCAGACCCCATCCAACCAGAGGAATAAGTTCCTCAACCCGCCTACCGGCGGCAGGAGACTCAACAGAGCAGCCCACCGGGACCTCCATTTGCAGAGGGAGGACCCAGACAAGGCCCGCGAGGTCACTCAGCAAGCTCGTGAGAGCGCCAAGCCCGGCCACCTCCATCCCCTCCAGGGGGTTGATCCGGCCTCCGCCTCCGAAGAGGCCAGGGCCTTGACAGCCCCTCCTGGATGGGTGTGTCCCTGGGGGCGGCCGCGGCCCAACCCCCGCCCCTCCGGCCCAGACGGCGCGGGCACCTCCCAGGAGTCGCGGGTGCGGGTCCTCCCCCGCCCGCCCACTCCACGCCGCACGCCCGGACCGGCCCTCGGGCTGGGAGCCCGCCCCCATCACGCAGGCAGGGGAGGGGGTCCGGGGGCAGCGCCGGGCGTGGGCGCGGCCGCCTAAGGCCCGGCCGGCCCGCCGCTGCGGCCCCGCCGGCCTCGGCCCAGGCCCCGGCCCCGCCCGCCCCGCGGCCTCCCGCGCCGGCGTCGAGGGGCGGCGCGACCCCGGCCCCACGCCCGCGCCGGGCCCGCCCGCACCTGCCGCCCGCGCCGCCGCCCGCCGGCCCCGCCGCTCGCTCACCGCGTCGCCCGCTCGCCGCGCGCGCCGGCCGCCGAGCCGCCACCGGACACCGGGGCCGGGCCGGGGCCTGCGCGCCCCGCGCTACACAAAGTGACGGCCCCGAAGCTGCGCGGCGGCGGCGCGTGGGCACCGGAAGTGCCGCCGCCGGGCTCCGCCCCGCCAGGGCCCACGGGGGGGCACTTCCGGTCACGCGGGGTCCAGCGCGGTCCCCGAGGAGGTGTGCGTGCGGGGGAGACGGCCGCGCTCCGTGTGCTCGGGCGCCCCCGGCCCTGAGTCCCTGCGTTTGTGTGCACTTGTTCCCCAGCCCGGGGGCCCTGGCGCCACCCCAAGGCCCGAACCCACTTCTGGGGACCCCGGCCCCGCCCAGCCCCGCGAGGTCCCGCGGCTGGAGCGCGCCGGCCCCCCCAAACCCCGCCCGCCCGGCTTCTTCATTCATCCATGATTGAGGGGGCACTAGTAAGTTTCAGTTTCCCCGGCCTCGGGACCCTCCCCAGGCCCCACGGCGGTGGAGGGAGGCCATGACCCCCACGTGGGGCCTCGTGGAGGTGTCCCGCTGGCTCGCGTGGCCTAGAGCCGGGCAGGGGCTCACCCTCCAGATGAAGGGCCAGCGAGACTGGAGTAGGTGGGCCCGACGCCCACAGCTGGTGCACGGCCAACCCTGGGTGAGCGTGATGGGCGCATCCGCAGAATGGATGAGGACTGAGGCGGCAGCGGACCAGGGTAACCGAATGAGTGCCATAGGGCCTCGGATCTGGAGGCTTTACCTGGAGGGACAAGTGATCCATGGGGAAGGCCAGCCTCTGGACTCTCCCCGCAGAGGGAGGCAGGAGGGATGAAGGCCGCCTGAGGAGCTGGGAGGCGAGGTCAGTGGACTTAGTAGATACTTGCAGCTCTCCGCAAAGCCTGTCTGCATCCGCAGCTGGGTCTGGTGGTAAGGTGCTACCCCACAGGTACCATTATTTTACATTTTCACTAGCATCCCCCAGCCTCAAGACAGAGCAGCAACCTGAGCGGGCTCAGGGACGGTTCACACCTGTCCGAAATAACCGCGCCTCTCATCCAGAACCTCAGTCCCCGCCTGGTGAGCTTCCAGTCCCACCGAAGACTCGGACCTGCCCAGAGAGGGGTGCTGCCCGGCCCCAAGCCTTGTCTTCCCCAGCTCAGAGCACCTGCTGCACGCCCTCCAGTTGAATCTAACTCCTGACAATGGCCCCTAGTGTTTTAAAATGTTTTAAAATGAAAAACTAACACTAAAAAAGGGTCTCTTGCGGTTCCTGCTGTGGCTCGGCGGAAATGAACCCGACTTGTGTCCATGAAGATGCAGGTTCAGTCCTTGGCCTCACTCAGTGCAATAAGGATCTGGTGTTGCCCTGAGCTGTGGTGTAGGTCACAGACGTGGCTTGGATCCCACGTGGCTGTGGCTGTGACGCAGGCCCACAACTGTATTCCAATTCGACCCCTAGCCTGGGGACTTCCATATAACACAAGTGCAGCCCTAAAAAAAAATTTTTTGACAATCCCACCTGGTCCCAACAGGGACCCTTTGATAACAATTGTAAATGAAAATGAGATGTCACCCTGCAGTGTGGTGGATGATCAGAAATGGAGAAGGGACTTAACAACTTGCTGTCATTTTTTTTACGCGATGGGCTGGGACCTGCCTGTGCCCCAGTCCTGCCAATTGTCTGCCTTGGCGAGGGGCAGCTGATGGGCCAGAAACACAAGGACCGTCAAGAGGAAGGGACCCAGTCCCTTGCAAGACCGCTGCGAATACAAGGCCACCTGGAGAAAACGGGAGGGTGAATGGGCCTGTATCAGGGCTGGCCCACTCTCCATCCATCTGAGTGGAAGGAGAGAGGAGGGAGCTGGTGGGCAGTGGGTCCCCGGGACGGGCCCTGCCCAGGCCTGTGCAGTCCGAGAGTGCAGGAAGCAGCAAGAACAACAGCAACAGAAAACAATCAAAAAACCAGAGACCCAAACTTGACGTCTCTTGGCCCTACCAGCGCTAACCTGTTAGCAGCTGCTTCCTTCCAGAGCACAGAAAGGAGCTGGTGGAATTGGGCTGGGCAGGGGGAGGGGTTGACCTTAGCCGAGTCCCCTCCAGCACCTGCCCCCTGGGCCGGGCTGGAATGATAAGGCAGTGAGGGGTACAGGTGTGAGGACCCAGCTGTGAGGACCTCAGGCCAGAAGCTGAGGGAAGCCGCCGGGAGAAGGTCTCATGTATTCATGAGACAGGTGGCATTTCAGCCAAGCCTGAAAAGTAGCGAGAGACTGGGGTGCAGTGGGGCAGGGGAGACCTGGCCTGAGCAGCATCCTGAAGGTGGGGAGCTTGGGCAAGTCTGGGGGCCGGGACTGGAGCCTCTTATCGCAGTGGGGGCCCGGTGGCAGCAGCCAGCAAGCAGAGGCATCGGGCAGTGGTGGGTCATAACCTATCTCTTGATGGACAGTGGGGGCTGGGAAGAGCAGGGGTCCGGGTGGGCGGGTAGCAGGGTAACTCAGGTGGAAAGTGACAAGGCTCCAAGGTGACAGTGTCTTAGTCCATTGGGTCTGCTATAAGGAAGTTCACATAGACTGGGTGGCTTAAATATTTCTCTCGCCCTGTTCTGGAGGTGGGGACGTCCAAGATCAAGGCGTTGGCAGATTCAGTGGCTAGGGAGGACCCTCTTCTGGGTTCACAGCTGGAGCCTTCCCACTGAGTCCTCACACAATGGAAAGGGGGTGGTCCCTTTCTTAAGGGCACTAATATCCTTCTCGAGGGCTCCACTCTCAGAACCTAATCGCATCCCACAGTCCCCACCTCCTAATGCTGTTACATTGAGGGTTGGGCTTGAGCCCATGAACTTGAGTGGAGAGGAGGTAGACGCAAACATTCAATCTGTAGCACCAGGTGAAAATGGGAATTGTTGTTTGATGGGGAATCTGATCCCACACCTGTCGTGGTCCTGTCATCGCTGGCCCTGCAGTGAAGGACTCCGCACGTCATCCTTCCGGAGGGAGACCCGCCCTGCCCCAGCCCCACCCGCAGCCGCCTGCACCTGCCCGGGCCCCGAGTCCAGCGGGGCCTCCCAGCCAGCAGAGCAGGGCAGGCCGGGGGGAGAGTGGCCGTGGTGGGTCTGGGGACCCGGCAGGTGGGGGAGAGCCCCAGGACAGAAAGGAAGAGCAGCAGCCCCCCGCCCCCGCCAAGCCTGGGTGCGGACAGAAATGACAAAAATGTCCACCAAACAGGGGCCGAGGCTCAAGTCCAGGCCGAAAGGAGCAGGCAGGTGTGGGGTCTAGACCGCTAACAGGTTAGGCGAGAGTGGGTTTGAGGGAGACTCTTTCCTGCACCAAACTTTCGTCTGAGCCTCATCTCAATGAGGCCTCCACGTGGGGCCTCCGTGTCCATCTTGGCATTGCCCAGTTTTAGCAGAAATCCTGTCGAGTGAGTTTAGCTAGAATCCCCACCCTCGCGGTCCCTGATCACCCTCAAAATCTGATCACAGTCCTCGCCCCGCCCCCCCCCGCCCCCCACCGCCGTCCCCTAGGTGATGTCTGAAACCCTGGCCTGCCCGCAGCAAGAATCCTGTCGGGTCTGTTTAACCAGAATCCCCCCAGCCCTGATGTATCTTACCTCTTAGTAATTTTCCATCCAGCAGCGTCGTCGTCCTCCTCCTCTGCTCCTTGGCTGTAAATCTCCCTTTGTCCTTGCTGTATTCAGGACTGAGTTCGCTTCTATTCTGAGGTCTCTTTTCTCCTATTACCTTTGGTCTCGAATAAAAATGTATTTTTACCGCTTTGACTGCTGTCCAGCTCTGGTTCTCCTGCACAGGGCCCTCCTGCTGTCTCCCTGTGCTGGGCGTGTGGGGGCTGGACGGGGACATTGGTCAGTGCCGGGCTCTTTGCCAGGCCCCAGCAAGAGAACCCAGGAAGAGTCCAGGAGGGCTTCCCGCAGGAAGTGACAGCTGAGCAAGTCCTAAGAGCCTAGTGGGAGTGAGCTCAGCCCAGCCAGCTGGGGGGGCCAGTCCCTCCCTGAAGGCAGTGCAGGCCTGCGGGTGAGGCTGGGCAGAGGTGGGGGCCAGCCCAAAGCCCACGTGCTCCAACAGAGACATCCTGGAGCTCACGAATTCCAAATGCACCCAGCTGCCTCGTCCCTCCCACAGCCCCTGTCTGCTGGTGAGCCACAGGAAGGCGGACACAGAGCGAAATTCAAGGGGGAACAGTTTAGGGGACAGAGCATTTGACTGCAGAATGACCTGCATGCCAGTCGCTGGATGGGCTGACAGCCTCCTTACCACCAGCGTCCCCCGTGGGGGGCACAGCAGGAACAAGGCGGATGACCCCCCCATCCCTGCCGTGGGTTCTGTTCCATGGATACATTTTTATCTGCATCCGTCAAACTGCTTATAGATACATAAGAATCAAAGTTTTATTAATGCCCAAGTAGGTGATTTATTTTTTGGAGACCGTTTGATTTCTTACATCTTATTTTGATATGTTTCAAATTACCTCTTGAAGTTCTGGTTTTGGCGCAGCAGAAATGACTCTGACTAGCATCCATGAGGATGTGGGTTCGATCCCCGGCCTCACTCAGTGGATCGGGGATCCGGTGTTGCTGTGAGCTGCAGTGTATGTAGGCTGACAGCTATAGCTCTGATTCCACCCCCTAGCCTGGGAACATCCATATGCCGTGGGCTCGGCCCTAAAAAAAAGCATAAATAAATAAATAAGCAAGCTATTTGCACTGTCGTTAAAATAAATAAATAAGATTACTTCTTCCCAGGTGAAGTTGGGAAATCAGTCAGGATAGAGATCAGCGGAGAGTAACAGGAAACTTCATCTAGGCAACAGTCTGCAGACCACGGATGGGACGGCCCTCGGGTCACAGGCTTCCTGAGGAGGGCGGTCCAGGGCTGGTCCAGCACCTCCCCAAGGCCACGGACCCCCTAAGCCTGCTCCGTTTCTCCCCTCCCCTCCCCTGAGTCAGTCACTCAGCAGCCCCCATGCTATGCTGCTGGGAGCCACAGGCACAAATTATTGGCGCTGGGTTTCAATTGCATTATTCCAACTTGGTTTGCATTTATATACTTACTTATTGCATCATCATTTACTTATTCCTAAAACAGATAAATAAATTGTGAGTAAACTGGCAGATAAATCAATTTATGGCTAGAGATTTTAGTGCCTGGCAGAATGTGGTAGGAAAGAACCTCATAGGGAAAAAGTGGTCAGAGCCTGAAAAGCTTTTTATTGATGTAAGGAATTCAGATTTTTCTCCTTTAGGTCATGTGGGACAGCGATCGTTTTAGAAGGTTCTGGGAAAGGGCTTTCGGTAACACTAAATTCGGAAGCTTTTTAATTTTTTAATTTTTTTTTAAATTTTGTCTTTTTGTCTTATCTAGGGCCGCACACACGGCATATGGAGGTTCCCAGGCTAGGGGTCTAACAAGAGCTGTAGCTGCCAGCCTTCGCAACAGTCACAGCAACGCGGGATCCGAGCCGCGTCTGCAACCTACACCACAGCTCATGGCAACGCCAGATCCTTAACCCACTGAGCAAGGCCAGGGATCGAACCCGCAACTTCACGGTTCTTAGTCGGATTTGTTAACCACTGAGCCACGACAGGAACTCCAATCTCCTATGGCCAAAAAACACATGAAAAGATGTTCAGTGTCACTCATTATGAGAGAAATGCAAATCAAAACCACCATGAGGTTCCACCTTACACCGGCCAGAATGGCCGTCATCAAAAAGTCTACAAACAATAAGTGCTGGAGCGGGTGTGGAGAAAATGGAACCCTCTTACACTGTTGGTGGGAATGTAAATTGGTGCAACCACTGTGGAAAACAGTATTTGGAAATTCCTCAGAAAACTAAAAATAGAATTACCGTCTGATCAAGCAATCCCCCTTCTGGGCATCTTTCCAGAGAAAACCATGACTCGAAATGATAACATGTACTCCAATGTTCACTACAGTACTATTTACAATAGCCAAGACGTGGAAACAACTTAAATGTCCATCAACAGAGGAATGGATAGGGAAGATGTGGTACATATACACAATGGAATATTACTCAGCCATTAAAAGGAAAGAAATAATGGTATTTGCAGCAACATGGATGGACCTAGAAATTATCAAGCTAAGAGAAGTCAGTCAGACAGTGAGACACCAACATCATATGCTATCACCTACATGTGGAATCTAAAAAAAGGACACAGTGAACTTTGCAGAACAGATACTGACTCACAGACTTCGAAAAACTTATGGTTTCCAAATGAGACAGGTTGGGGGCTGGGGGATATGCTGGCGGTTTGTGACGGAAATGCTATAATTCTGTCGTGATGATAGTTGATACAACTATAACTATAATAAAATTCACTGAGTAATAAAAAAAGAAGCAAGTGAAAATCAACAATTCATCCTAGATCCATCAGAGAATTGAAATCACAGGGCAAACCATTGCTCCCCAAATTGGAGGGACAGACAGCAGAACTGGAGAATCACACCTTAGTGCAGCAGAAGCCTTTTCAGGAGAAGAAACCACCCTGGCGCCAGTGTCAGGGCAGGGAGACTTAAAGTGTCATTTACAAACTGCTAGGGACTCAGTGAGGAGAAGCCTGAGACAAAAAACTCCAGGGGTCCCAGTCTCAGGAAGGCCCTGCACTTTTGTGGGTTTTACCTCCAGGAGCCCTACCAGGTGACGGTAAGGGAAGATCTCCCGTGCTGCCAGCAGGGGGAGGAAAAACAACCAGCCATTTAAAAATATGTCCAGAGCTCTCTGTTCTTAACAAGGTCCAGTCTCAAGGGAAATTACTTTACCGCAGCCCAACCAACTGGAGGCTTATCAGAGCCGAACCAAACTAGAAGAGGGGAATACCCAACTCCAGCCCCCTCCAACCATCCTGGGCCACCTATGGTGACACTGAGAAACATTTGTGAAGTTCACAAATGGATGGGGGGGGAGGGGAGGGGGGAGGCTCTGTTCCCCTCCCCTTATTCTGGGCTGGACCTGTGACTGACTTTGATAAATAGTATGGGACATTGGAGCTCCCGCTGTGCCATAGTGGGTTAAGAATTCAACTACAGCAGCTTGGGTCGCTGTAGAGGCATGGGTTCGATCCCTGGCCCAGCACAGTGAGTTAAGGGTCCGGTTTTGCCACAGCTGTGGTATAGGTTGTGGCTGTGGCTCGGCTTCAGTCCCTGGCCTGGAAACTTCCATGTGCCATGGGTGTAGGTACCACACAGCTTCTAAGCCTGGATCCTCAGAAGCCTTGCAGATTCCAGGCCCAGGTCTCTTGGGACCCAGCCCCCTGCTGAGAGGTGGCCAGGCCACATGGAGAGGTGGTGTGCAGGTCCTCCGGACACAGCCTTGCCGAGTCCCCCGCATGATGGCCAGGACCTTTCCAATGTCTCAGCCTCACTGAGCCCCAGCGAACGTCATGGAGCAGAAGAACCATCCAGCTGAGCCCAGGGAAACTGCAAAACCATGAGAAATAACATAGTATCTGTTGTTTTAAGCTTCTGTTAGGGGATAGATTATTGTACAGTGACACAACTGAAATGGAGGGCATTTGGAGAAGCAGGTGACAACTAGAAGGAACCCTGGATTTGTGTCTTTTTTTTTTTCTGTCTTTCTGTCTTTTACAGCTATACCCATGGCACATGGAGGTTCCCAGGCTAGGGGTCCATCTGGAGCTATAGCCGCCGGCTACAGCCACAGCCACAGCAACGCGGGATCTGAGCCACATCTGCGAGCTACACCACGGCTCACGGCAACACCAGATCCTTAACCCACTGAGCAAGGCCAGGGATCGAACCCGCATCCTCATGGAGGCTAGCCGGGTTCGTTAACCACTGAGCTACGACAGGAACTCCTGGATTTGTGTCTTGATGTTTCCATGTGGACGGTGCTGCCGGCCACTGAAGGGAGAGATCAGGAGGTACAGGCTTGGCCAGGGACTGAGAGCTCCGTTTAGGTCTTCACAACACTGGGGTCTGGGAGACCAAGGAGTCCTCAGGTCTGGGGCTTTGGGAGATGCCTAGGTAGTGGCTGATGTCACAGGCTTGCATAGAGCCCTACGAGACCCTCCCTGCAGGGGAGGATCTAAGGGCGTCGCTATGTGTTTCTGCCGTCACAAAGCCTTGACTTCTGCAATGTCTAAACGTTTAAACCCTGACATAGTAGAAAGCCTTGTCTCAGAAAACCCAGCCAAAAGAAAGAACACATGTTGGTCTCTTGCTCTAGATGCAACAGACATATTTCAAGTGCCTACTGTCTGCCAGGTTCACGTGTTCAGATTGACACACAATAACCCAGAACAACAGACAACTTTCTTTGCCTGTAAAATGGGAACAAGGATATCTATGGTGTAGGCCGGCGGTTACAGCTCCGATTGGACCGATAGCCTGGGAATCTCCATATGCCGCAGGCGCAGCCCTAAAAAGACAATAATAATAATAATAATAATAATAATGATAACCACTTGATTTGGCTGAAAATGCAGAGAGGAGGTGGGGGTGGGGCCCTCTCCAAGGAGGAGGAGACGAGGGAGGCGACCGTCCTGCTCCCACAAAGCCTTGGCCCTGGGGTGGCCTGCGCCCACTGGGAAGAGGGACACATTTTAACATTTGTACGAAGGCGCCATACATATGGTGTTGGCCCTGAACACACCTGCTTCAGCTCGCGAAGACTTTGGCAGCGAGTCGGGAGGAGGTCAGAGCCAGGTGGCAAATCCCGAGGTGGCTCGGGCTCGGGCCCCCACAGACCGTGGCGCTGCGGTCCCGTCGGGGCGGCCACTCACCTGGGGCAGAAAGATGCCCAGAGGGTTCCATGGCTGCTCGCGCAGGCAGAGGACTTCCAGGGATCAGACGACGCTGCGAGATCGCGGCACGCACGTGAGAGTGAGACTTAGACTCACGAGGGGAAAAACAAACACAGAAAGTGAAGCCAAAATCCAATGGCCGTAAGGCCACGGGAACCACGTTCCTTGATCTCGCATCTGCGTCCCACCTAACACTGCCTCGGGTCCGCTGGCCACACGTTGCTCTGTCCCCATGACCCACCCATCGTGTCTCCCTCTCCCAGTGGGCTGCGAGCTCTTCAGCAATGCCTGTCCGGCCCCTGGAGCCCACCCGGTCCGGTCCCTGGAACAACCTCCGCAAACCCGCAGTCTTGGCACCTGCCCACCCACCTTGGCACCTGGAAGACGGTATCCTGCTGGTGGCGAGTCAAGGAAATGCAGCCAAAGGAGACTGGTGAGGGTTGGGATGCAGCACAGGCGCGCAGGGGGTGGGGCGGGGGTGGGGGTGTTCTCAGGCTTGGGGCCCCGATGGAAGGGAGCTTCCCCTGCAGCCCCGGCTCTGCAGGAGCACAAGCACTCCCACTCTTCAGGGCTGGGCTCTCTGAGCCTGTGGAGGAATTGCGGCTGCTGCCAGGGGACGCTAGGCGGGGCGGGGCAGGGGGACCAGACGTCTGTAAAAGGACCAGTCAGAGGGGACGTAGACAGAGCATCAGTCTTTGTCCCGGGTCCTCCTTGCCCCTCACAGGTGCACTCACGTCTCTATCCATTTGGGATAGAGAACACCGACCAGAGAAGGACCGGTGGGGTCACCTGCAGCCCCTGATGCTGCAGTCGCTCGGTCCCAAGGCCCAGCAGATGCTTCTCATTCCCCACCTTCCTGAGTCCCCTCGCCTTCAGCACCTCTGCTGGTCTAGGGGGCTTGTCCACCGGGGTGACTCAGAGCTTTACCCCAAGGGACCAGAGCCCATGCCTGAAAGATCTAGATACCCCGCCCCTCAGCGCGCAGTTACTCAGGGAAATGGATCCAGAGCCATTTGGGGAAGAAACTCACTACTGTATACAAACACTTGAACTGTGGCACCGGGAAGTCCTTTCCTACGGCACTGGCTTCTCTTAAGATCAGCGGGCTCTGGATCAGAACTGCCTCAGCTCTAGGAACTGGGAGACTGTGGCTTTCCACTGGGGAAGCTGATATTGGCCTTCAAGATCACCACTTGACTTTTCTTTTCTTTTCTTTTCTTTTTTTTGGTCTTTTTGGGGCCTTACCTGCGGCATATGGAAGTTCCAGGCCAGGGAAGTTCCATATCGGAGCTGTAGCTGCTGGCCTACGTGACGCTCACGGCAACGCCGGATCCTTAACTCACTAAGCAAGGCCAGGGATCGAACCCACGTCCTCATCGGTGCTAGTTGGGTTCATTACCACTGAGCCAGACAGGAACTCCCTAGAACCGTTTTTTGAATATGTAAGTCAAGCAATAGCCCTGTTGGCTGCCCACCCGTCTTGCCCCTGGGAACACCATCCCTTCAGGTCTGGGCCTCCTGGTTGCCCTTCTTTCTTTCCTTTTTCTTTCTTTTTTTTAGGGCCACACCCGCGGCATATGGAGGTTCCCAGGCTAGGGGTCAAATCGGAGCTGAAACCACAAGCCTGCGCCACAGCCACAGCAACATGGGATCCGAGCCGCATCTGTGATCTACACCACAGCTCACGGCAACGCCGGATCCTTAACCCACTGAGCGAGGCCAGGGGTCGAACCAGCATGTTCATGGATCCTGGTCAGATTCTCCTCAGGTGCGCCACGACGGGAACTCCCTCAACACGGCTTTAAGGTTGCTCCAAAAACCAACCACTTCCACAGTCCTTGGAATAACCGTTTCTCTCTCATTTCTCAGGTGTTCAAGATACTTCATGAGCTGGGAAAACCCCTCCCCACCAACATCCTGTCCTGTCCATCAGTACAGCAGCCAGGGCTCATCACCCACAAGGGGGACCCTGTGACTCTGACGGGCGAGTGGTCCAAGCCCAGGGTCCCCGCTTTGGACTCCACTCCCTAACACCACTGTCAACCCCATCAGTCTTAAGGGGGCTCCCGAGAAGCAGACGGTGACACCAGGATTTAAGTGCTCCCAGAGGGTGTCGCAGTTAGGGAAGTGAGACAGCACAGGAGAGGAAGCAAAATAAAGGTGAGACCTCAAGCCGAATCCTGCAGAGATGCCTCGATGGCATCCCACAGGCAAACCTGGGTGTGAGTCACACCTCTGAGCTGTCCCGGCTGGAAGCGGGCGAGCTAGGCCTGCAGCCACCTCCCACGCCCGTCTCTCATGGGGCAAGAGCCACTGCTGGGGACCCAACCCTCGGGTACACCCAGTTCTCTGAATCCAGGGGTCAAGGGGCTCTAGCAGCCCCACTCCCTGCCCCCCGCCAAGTCATCCAGCAAAGGAGAGTTGACGGGGGGACTGCTGGAAGCAGAAGTCGCGTAATAGGGGGCCACAGGAATGTTAAAAAGGGGATCTGAGACTTGCTGAGTCTCGGAACCGAGGGGTCTCGGGGCTGGGAGGGGCCTCCAGGCCTCACGACTCCCCTCCAAGGGGCATCCATGCCAGCACAATCACCACTGTCACCGCATTCCATTCTCCACTGGGACTGGATTGCTTCAAGGCTCGTCCTGAGGAGCTGCCAAACCTGGCTGCCTCAAGTGCCACCCTCTCGTCCCCATCTCTCCCAGGAGGGTTTTAGTGAATACGCCCATCCCCTGCCAAGGATCTTCAAGCTAGAAGGAAGGGCCTGAATACCAAGTTGCGTCTAGAGCAACCAGGAAAAAGCTACAGCCCTGTAAAATCCAGAGGTGAGGAGTTCCTGCTGTGGCTCAGCAGAAACAAACCCGGCTAGTAGCCGTGAAGATGTGGGTTCAATCCCTGGCCTTGCTCAAGGGGTAAAGGATCTGGCATTGCCATGAGCTATGGTGCAGGCCGGCAGCAGCAGCTCGATTTGACTCCTAGCCTGGGAACCTCCATATGCCTTGGGTGCGACCCTAAAAAGAAAAAAATAAAAACAAATCCAGAGGTGAAAACACAAAGACAGGACAATGTATTTCCTCGTTTTAATTTATTTTTCATTTTTTGTTTCTCACTTACCAACACTTTTGTAAACCGCGGCAGGTTGTGTTAGTAAAGGAGAAGCAGGGAGGAGAGGTGGCAGCGTCTAAAAAGCCACACATGCGGCATCAAGAGCAGGAAGCGCTTGGGGCCAGAGGTGGCAGGTGTCGTGTCCCCCCCCATCCTGCCTTCCCACAAGGCATCAGCGATTGCTGATGCTCTTCCAGGCCACCAGGCCTTTTCAAAATTGTCATAAATAGCATTTCTATTGCCTCCAATCCTTGTCCCCCCACATTCTCCCTCGGACCCCCGGCTGCTCAAGCCAGCCCTCAGCAAAGCCTGGCCCAGGAGAACCCTGGCTCCGTCCCTGGGCAGGCCTAGGAGAAGGGAGGCCCAGGTGGGTTTCCCTGCAGCTCTTTGGGGGATGGAAGGACCACACTTTAGGACCTTGGACAGCACTCCCAGAATGCCCTCTCTCAGACATGGGGCTCTATGAAAAACTGCAAAACGACATCAGGGAGCGGCTGTGGGCTTGGGAACGAGGTGGCAAAGAAGCCTAGGGCCGTCCTCAGAGGCTGGCCCCGGAGGAAAGGTTTCACCTTCGCCCAGAGTGGACTTCTTGGCATTTGCACATTGACCCAGCGGACCCCCTTGACCCTGTGTTTCTGAACACAAACTTTTCAATCAGGATTATATCCACCCTGAATTTTCATTCGAGAAAGTATTTTCAAGGCAAATGCCACTGAGGACAATTTAATGCCTTGAACCGTTTTCTCCGGAGTGCCCATACATTTCCTTTGTTCCTCTATTTTTTTTTTCCCCTTGAAATAATTTGCACCAGGGCCAAATCCTTTTCATGTGCGTTTTACCACGGATATTGGCTTTGCTGGTTACCGTTCGATGTACATCGAACGCCATCGAGTGTCCTGTCTTGCCGTCGGACGTCCTCGCCCGTGGCTCTCCGTTCCTGGAAGTCCAGTTTTCCCGGGAAGAACCTTCGAACCTTCGGTCGACCTCTCACCTAAAGTTACCCGACAACAAATCTGAACGGTGTGCTGTTTGTACTGATGTGCAACATCTGTGCCGTTTCAGCCTCATCGACTTTCTCCTGCGGAGCGTTTCCGAGGGTGGATCCTTCCGACCGACCACTCCGCTGACCCGAAAGAGGGATGGAAGCCCATTTGCAGCGACATTCCAGGGTGTCCCCGGGACCCCGCGATGGGGTCAAGACGTCTCAGCGGGCGCGGCGCGTGCCCGGTGGCGGCGGGAAGCGGCGCCCTCCCCGACCTCGGCCCCCCCGCCGCCGGGTCACGGGGCCTTGTCCGCCGCCGGCTCGGAGCGCGGGGCCCCGCCGGTAGCCGTGCGCGCGCCGCGGAGCAGGCCCAGGCCCCGGGAGCGGCCGGCGCCGTGCAGCTGCCGCTCGTGGCGGCGGATCTGCACCTTGTGGCGGAAGCGCTCGCCGCAGTCCTCGCACACGTAGGGCCGCTCGCCCGAGTGCGTGCGGCGGTGGCGCAGCAGGTTGGACGAGACGCTGAAGCGCTTGCCGCAGTCGCCGCAGGCGTAGGGCCGCTCGCCCGTGTGCGTGCGCTGGTGCTGCACGAGCGCCGAGCTCTCGCTGAAGCGCTTGGCGCAGTAGGGGCACGCGTAGGGCTTCTCGCCCGTGTGGATGCGCTGGTGCGTCACCAGGTTCGAGTGCTGCGAGAAGCTCTTGCCGCACTCGCCGCAGCGGTGGGGCCGCTCGCCCGTGTGCGTGGCCTGGTGCCGCACCAGGTCCGTGCTGCGGCTGAAGCCCTTGCCGCACTCGCCGCAGATGGTCGGCCGGTCCCGGGCGCGCCGCCGCCTCCGCTGCAGGGCCGGCATCAGGGCCGCGCTGCCCGCCGGGCCCGGGATGGCCACCACCGAGGGCGCCGACACGGCCGGCAGCACCATGAGCTCCTGCAGCACCACGTACCCCGGCGGGGCCACCACGACCGCGGCGGGGGCCCCCGGGACGGCGGCCCCGCCGCCCCCCGCGGCGGGCACCAGCTCCAGCTGCAGCTCCGGCTGCACTGGGGTCAGCTCCAGCTGCATCTCTGGCGGCGGGGCCCCCAGCTCCACCGGGGTCAGCTCCAGCTGCACCTCCTGCTGCTCCTCCAGCTGCTGCTGCTGCTGCTCCAGCTGCTTTTCCAGCTGCTGCAGCTGCTCCTGCAGTTTGAGCTGCAGCTGCCGCTGCTCTTGTTGTCTCTCCAGCTCCTGCTGGCGCTCCAGCTCCTGCCGCTGCTGCTCCAGTTCCTGCTCGGAACCCAAGTCCACTGGCATGAGCTCCAGCTCCACCTCTTCCTCCTCCTCTGGCTCCAGTGGCCGTGGCTGCAGCTGCTGTTGCAACTGTTCTTGCTGTTGCTGCAACAGCTGCTGCTGCTGTAACTGTTGCTGCTGCAACAGCTGCTGCTGTAACTGTTCTTGCTGCTGTTGCAATAGCTGTAATTGTTCTTGCTGCTGCAGCAATAGCTGTTGCTGCAACTGTTCTTGCTGCTGCTGCAGCAGCCGCTGCTGCTGTAACTGTTGCTGCTGCAGCTGCTGCAACTGTTCCTGCTGCTGCATCTGTAACTGTTGCTGCTGCAGCTGCTGCTGCATCTGTAACTGTTGCTGCTGCAGCTGTAACTGTTCGTGTGGTCGTAACTGTTGCTGCTGTAACTGCTGCTGCTGCTGCAGCTGTGGCTCTTCCTGCTGTAACTGCTGTTTCTGCTGTTGCGACTGCTGTGACTGTGGCTGTTCCGGCTGTTGCTGGGACAGCTGGGCTTCTTGCACCCGCTGCTCCTGTGATTGCTCCTGCTGTTGTATCAGCTGAGGCTGTGGTTTCTGCTGCTCGTATTGCACACACTGGGGCTTTCCCTGTCTTTCTTGCTGCTGTCGAGGCAGCCGCTGCTGCCCATCTTTCTGCTGCTCTAACTGTTCCCCCCGTTGCTGTGACAGCTGTTGCTCCTGCTCGTGCTGCTCTTGCAACTGTTCCTTCTGTTGCCTCGGCTGCAGCTGTGGTTTCGGTGGCTCCTGTTGCACGGACTGGGGTTTTTCCTGCAGCTCCTGCCGTGGTTGAGGGAGCTGCTCTCTCCCACCTTGCTGCTGCTGCTGCTGCTGCTGTGATGCCGGCTGATGTCCCAACACCTGGTTTCCTGGTTGCGGCTGTTGCAGTCGCTCCTGCTGTGACTGTGGCTGCAGCTCTGGCTGCCGTTCCGATTGTTGGGGTTGCAAGTCCTGCTGTTCTGGCTCGGCTTCCTTCGCGATTTCACAGGCCCCCTTCAGGGCTGAGACTGCTGGCCGCGGTGGGCTGCTGCTCCTCTCCTGCGCCTCCTCGTCCTCCTGACTCTCACTCCCACCGCTGCCACCTGTAGCGGAAATGGCAGGAAGCCAGGAGAGAAAGATCTTCAGACAGCTCTCTGGTCCAGACCCCAGGGTCTCCCCTCTTTTCCTGCCCCATGTAGTCACTCTACGATACACTCCTGGGCTCTCAGCAGGGACCCCAAAACACTGGACCAAGTGACAGCGGCTCCATGCTTAGATCTTGGTGGCTCCCCAGCACCACTCCTTGAGAAGTCTTTTGTGCTTAACCACCATCCAGTAGGAATCAGTGAACCATTTGGACAGCTAAGCCACAGGCCTGTGCTGAACTCCGACCTCAGGCTGGGTCACATCTTAAACCAATGACATTCACCTTCTCTGTACCTAATACAGAGTTTCTGTAAGGCTGCCTGGAAGTGTTTCCACAGCAGCTTCTAAAAGCCAGCAAAGTGGCAGAAAGAACATGACGTTTCCGAGCGGGAAGTCCTCCATTCAGGCTAATTCTACCAGTTAGCAGCTGTCCAGCCACCTGCAGGCTCAGAGCCCTCCTGGTCTATACAACAGCTTAACAATACCCACACTGCCAGCTTACTGAGCAAAGCAGGAAGGGCCCTGGCATAACCCATAGCAGGTGCCTGACAAATCCCTCTCCCTGAGGGCTAGGAATTAGTATGAAAATTAACAAGCGGTTGGGAATTACTGAGGATACAACTAGCTCTATTTGAAAGAGCTTTTAGGCTGGAAGTGTTTTAGATTGTTACTCTGGACCGGAAAGGACAGCCCCAAGTCAGCACGGCAACGGGTCCTGAGTTTCTCCATCTGCTGAAGGAGCTAAATCCCTTTGGGGGCAATTGTGTGAGTGTGCAGCCCCAGCATCGCACACGGCGCCCTGAGCTGTGCCGGACAGGACCCACTCTGTTGCTATGTTTCTCTTTCGGCACAAAACCCTCAGGCAGTTTCTCACTTTGAGCATCACTGCTGTGTTATCAGACAATCCGAAGGGGCACTCTCCATTCCCCAGTCTGATTTCCACATCTGTTCTTCCTACAGCATCATATTTTCAATTTTAGAACGGAAAGCAAAGATCTGACGTCTAGAAACCTTTGCCACTTCTCCAGAAATATATTGATTTAATAAAAGGCAAGGGACATCTACAGGCAAAGCCTTCCCTTTTAACACACTATTCCCAATAACCTTTGCTTAGGCTAATGGATGGGTGAATGCATTTTTCCGACACACACACACACACACACACACACACACACACACACACACACGCCAGGCAGGAGTATGCGGGAAATGAGGGAAGACAGCCGGGGACACCTGCCCTCTCAGCAAATCCAGGGTCTCATGGACACTCCCTTCTCCTGCCATCCAGGGAGCGGCAGCAAGGCATCATGCCTCTGCGTGCGTCCCCACATTTCTAGGACAGCGCTTGGCCATATGGCCGCTCTCGACTTCATATGGCATTTTAAATGTCAGCGACGATGTTTTAGTAAATGTATAATTAAGTGTCATCTGATGCAACGGCCCTTGCAAGAGTTTGGTCAGTTCAGTATTGAAGCCAAAAGCCTCCTAACTGAGTCCACACATCCCCGGCCAAGCCCTCCGATTCCCTTGGTCCTTTTCACGCTCTGTTCAACTCTGCCGCAGCCCCTCACTTGGTGCCCTCAAAGCACAGAGTGGGAGGCCGGCTCCCACGAGTGTGGTCACTGCCATAGATTTGCTCGGAGTGGGTCCCAGAGGTGGCGGTGGGTGGGGGGCGGGTCTTGGCAGTTCTGCAGGACCACACTGGCCTCTGGGCAAGAAGAGAGAAAGATAGATGCAAGCAGAGGTCAAGGAAAAGTGGCCGAGGTCAGAGGCCACGGGGAGAAGAAAAGCCACGAGGCTAATGACATGAGGGGCCCGAGCCCCTGAATTTACTCTGGGACCTGGGGTTGGGAGCCGGGGACAAGTGGGAGGACAACGGTGGCTGCCTGAGCCCCGAGGGCAACAGCAGCAGGGCCCAGGCGGCGTACATCCTGGTTGGGGGTGGGGGCTGAGAATGCCCACACTGCCGGGGGGCCCCTTGCCAACAAGACTGCAGCCTGACTTCCCTGCCCTGAAACCGCCGTGTGGGCGCCCCTCCAGACAGCAGGCTGCCCGCCACCCTTCAGCGCCCTGTCAAAGGATCCCCGCTGAGGGCCTCAGGACCATCTCCTGATTTAGGAGGTTAGACCGCCCCGCACCCGCCGCCCGGCCCCTCACCTGAGAGGGTGTCAGGCCCTGGGCCCCCATCTTTAAAGCACCGAAGCTCCAGCCTGAAGGTCTTGGTTGCCGGGCCCACCTCCATCCTGGCTGTCAGACCGAGATCCCCCGGAGCCGGCTGTGCTGGGAGGAAGGAAGGAAGCTGTTCAGATGGGCGGGAGGGCTGGGAGCCCCAGCCCCAGCCCCAGGGGCACCTACTGCCTGAGAGCCGTCTGCCTCCGCCTTGGTTTCCGCCCAGAGCCAGCAGCCTCACTCCTGCTGGAAAGGAGGCCGGTGCAGCCTCCCAGGGCCCCGTACCCTGCGCAAGTGGTCCTCCCTCTGCTGACTTTGTGCAGGGCCCACATGCAGCCCCACGCCCGCCCAGGGCAGCGCAGGCAGGTGCTCCCACCGAGAGGTGACATGACGGTGGGAGTCGGACCTTCACCAAAGTGGACAGCTCCTGCCCCAAGAGGGACCTCTGGGAAAGTCTGCAGAAAAGAGAGTGACTGCTCCCTTGCATAGTCCCCCGTCCCCACCCCCTACACCGCCCCACCCCCACCCCTCCAAGCACAGACAAGTCTGTTCAGTTCCCTGGTCTCTTGCCTCCAGGCTGCTCTGGGGGTTGGTGAGACTTCCCAGGCCACCAGCAGGCCGGGGGTTCCAGGCCAGGTGTGTCTGTCCAGATGCCACCGCAGCTCCCAGGAAGGCAGGAATCCAGAGCACAAGCCATGGACCTGGCGGACCGCTGGCCTGGCCCTGTGCCCTGGCGACCCTGAGGTCTGGAGGGTTTGCCACCCATCTCATCTCCTGCGTCCACTCTGGCCCCTGCAGAGGGGTCCCCACGCCCAGGTCTCCCTCGCCTCCTAACAGGTCCCGCTGGCCTTCAAAACCCAGTCCAAAACCTCTTAAGCGGGGCGTCTCGAGGTTCAGGCAGCTGTGCTACCCACGGGCCTCACCTGGTACAGCATTTTCTGCTCCTCAGCCGCCTCTGCGCTAGGGGAGGTGTGGTCAGCAGGGGCTGCAAGGTGAAGGCCAAGGCTTTCGGCCAGCTCCTTCCCGAGGCGCCTCCATCCAGAAGGAGCCGGGGAGGCGTCCGGCCGCCCGGGGACCCCTCTGGTCACTCGGGAGGGTCTGCCGCCGTCAGGGTTGTCGAGGTCGCCCTGGGCCAGAAGAATAGGCAGAGCGGAGTTCTGGAGAAGTTGGTACCGGCTCCTGGGGGCGGCGGCGGGAGGGGGCAGAGCCCCGAACCAGCGCCGGTTCAGGGCCGGCTGTGCGGGACCATCGCCGGCGCCGGGGCGGCCCCGAGGGCGGACGGGGGTCGGCCCGGCCTGAGGTCGCCGGGGCCGGGTGTCACCGCTGTCCTTTCAGCCCCGGGGCCGCGCGGGGCCGGCCGGGGTTCCGCCGGCGGCCACAGGTGCCCGGAGCCCGCGGACGGGCGGGCGGGCGGGCGGCCTGGGCCGGGCGGCGCGGGCGGCGGGCGCGGGGCGGGCGGCGCGGCCGGGCCGGGGGGTCCCCGTTGGCTCGCCCGCCCGCCCGAGCGTGCGTCCGGCCGGCCGAGCGTCCGCGCGGGCAGCGGCCGGGCCGGGGGCGGGGGCGGCGGGGGCCGGCACAGGAAGTCCCCCCGGCATCCGCATCCTGTCCCCCGCCCGCCGCCCGCGCGGCCCCGTGCCCCGGCCCCCGCCGCTGCCGCTGCCGCCGCCGCCGCCGCCGCTCTAGGCAGCCGCGAGCTCGGTGGGCTTAACCCTTCCCGGCCCGGCCACTCACCCCGCGCGGGGGGCGCCAGCCGGCTCGGCGGGGACCGAGCGCAGCGCGCTCCGCCGCATCCCTGGGTGCGCGCGTCCGCGCCGGGGTTGGCGATGGTCGCTGCGGGAGCGCAGGGGAAGCTGAGAGCGGGGGCGGGGCTGCCACCCCCTGAAGGGCAGGCACGCCTCAGGGCGCCCCTGGCCAGAGTACGGATTGGATTTAACGAGAACTCGATTAGGTGACAGTCAGTAGATGAAGCCCCATCCCGGGCCGCTGAGCGTCCCTGAAGAGGCCCCTCTGTCACCTTGGACCCCTCCTCCTGGACCCTGCCGTGGCGGGGACAGGCGGGGCACAGGAGAGTTGTTGCAGCCAGGACGGTGGGAGTGGACCCCAGAGAACAAGGCGGGGCTGTCGGGGGCACCCTCGGGCCACCCTGGCCAACTGGAAGCTAAGCTCGTCCCTCCTCTGCCTGCTCTTCTGTGCACAGGGCCCGGTGGGCAGGCCCCCTGCGCCGCTCCCAGCCCCCCCAGTCCCCTCCCCAGCAGCGCCTGGCGGCGGGCTCCCTGGACATGCTTAGTGGCTTCCTGGCTGGTCAGGGGTCCCTCCATCTCAGTGTCCCACCCCTTTGCTGCACTGTTCTCTCCAATGGAGAGAAGTTCACCGTGAAGTCGGGGTACTCCAGATTTCTCTGGAAAAAGCCAAAAGCTGGCCCTAGAGAGCTGCTCCTGAGAGGGAGGGGGTGCCCCACCGGCGAGGGACACAGGCCCTCATGGTCACAGACCCCTCCCCTTACTGTTTCCACACTCACTAGCTGCCACACACGTGCCCCCACCTCCAGTTCCACTTCTGCTTCTTCCTGGTCCTCAGGCAACGGAGTTTGGGGCTTCTCCTCTGGCCCCTGCAGAGGCCGCATCTAGCGCCCTGGGGAACAGGTGCAGCAAGCGCCTACCTTTGGAGGTGGAAAAATCTGGGTTCCTGGGGAACCTGGGGCGGGTGGGCTCCTCCAGCCACGGAATGAGGCAAATTACTGCCTTCCACCTGCAGAGCGGTGACGGCACCCTGCTGGCCAGGTGTCTGAGGATAAGGGCGCATCTCCCTCCTGCCCCGGGTAGGGGTGCACCTTCCCCTCCCCCAGGAGGGCCAAGAGCAGAGCTGTCTCTGCCTCCTCCTGCCTCCTGGGGGGCCTCCGCCCAGGGGATCCACTCAGTCCCCCTCTGCTGGTGTCTCTCCAACAGCAACTGCTCATTCCCATGGCTCTCCCAGCCTAAGAACGTGCAAACCCCTCTCTCCGGCCCTTGGTGGCCAGACCTCCTGGAAAGACGCCCCATGGCAGTTCTCTCTCCCCATCAGCCCGTCCCTCCTCCCCTCTGGGCAGCCTGGCCTTGGCCCCATCACTCCACCCAGATAGCGCCTTCTAATGTCACCAGGGACCTCCATGGCACTAAATCTCTCAGCTCATGCCACCTCTAGGCAGCAGTGGCTGCTGGGAGGACATCCTTGGTTCCCCCTTCTTCCCAGTCCGCTGCCTTTACAAGCTCTGCCTCCTTCATCAGGCTCATTGCTCACCTTTACGAAATGCAAACCTGCAGTGTGTCTCCCCAGATCAGCAGTTCTCTCCCTAAGAGTGTTTTTCCCACCCACACCCGAGCACCTGGCTCCACCACAACCACGCTTTCTCTTTGTTCTTTTTTCCTTTAATTTTTTTTTTTTTCTTTTTAGGGCCACACCTGCAGCACATGGAAGTTCCCAGGCTAGGGGTCAAATCGGAGCTGCAGCTGCCTGCCTCTACACAGCCACAACAACGTTGGATCTGGGACCTGAGCTGCGTCTGCAACCTACATCACAGCTCACAGCAACACGGATCCTTAACCCACTGAGTGAGGCCAGGGATCGAACCCAGGTCCTAATGGATACTAGTCGGATTCGTTTCCGCTGCACCACAATGGGAATTCCATCCCTTCAATTTTTTTTTTTTTTATCAAGGTAACACCCACTCAGATTAAGTCAAATTGAGCTATGAAATCTGTAGCAACAAGGACCATTTCTCCTCACTTCTGAGTCCACCCCCATTTCTTTGGCTATCTCTTGCCATATTTCTAAATAACATGCTTCAAATACTAGGGAGCATGTTAAGTCCCCAAAGCTTCAGTTCAGCAGGTGAAGATTTAATTCTTTGAATCATACAGACACATGCATCCTTCCCCTCCCAGCCTCCTGTTGCACAATCCTCTGGTCTTTATCCCATTTTCTGGAATAGAGCCTCAAACCCTTGGCATTCCCTCCAATAAGAATGGCTTTGTTATTTCCTGGACCCCTGGATAGCTTCGGGATGGATGCTAGCCTTACCTGAAAGGCCAACCATGTGGTTACAGGGTTGAAGCTTTGAGCAAATTGTATCAGTCCATCCTCGGGGGAGAAGGAGCGGGGAGGTGGAGATCAGGCCAGTCTCATGGCCAGCGATTCCATCCATCATGACCAGTTAATGAAACCCCGACAAAAACTCTGGATGCCAAGTTCAGCGGAGCTTCCTGGTTGGCGATGAACAGAGGAGGGAAATGCTTTCTGATTCCCCAGAGAGAGGATACAGAAAGATCCGTATTCGAGACTCTCCCAGACCTGGGGTCTCTTCATGGCCCCATGGCTGGTCCTGATTCCTAGACTTTATAGTAAAACTGTAGGCATAAGTATAGCGCTTTCTTGAATTCCTCGAGTTGCTCTAACGCATTATTGAACCCGCGTGGGTCACAGGAACCCCTGCATTTGCAGCTGGTTGGTCGGACAGCTGGATGGTCTGGGGACCTCAGCTGGTCAGAAGCGTGGGTGCCTGGGGACCTCCAATCTGGGCCTTGCCTCTGGCTCTCTTACTCTCTCTGTCACATGGCATCACACCACGTCTCTCTCCTCCTCATTGTAACAGAGGCACTTTGGGCTGAACAAACATTCCAAGCGCTCCCCTATATTTCCAGGTCTTCCGTGCAGCTAAAGTGGGGTTAAATGATTGATTTGGCTGAGGGATTATGAAAGGAAGTGACATACACAACTTCTAAGCCCCTGAGAGCTGGTGTGCCCTCTTCATCTCACTTTTTCTGCCACCATGGGGCCTCAGAGGAGATGTGTTCCAGATGCCCAAGGCCCAGAAGAAAGTCCACTCAGGAAAACAGCAGGATTCTCAAGGAATTAAACCTAACACGTAAGGCAGGAAAATGGTTACCAACACGTTGAAAGGGCTTCAGTATGAGTCAGAGCTTAGTACCCTCGGGGCTGGAGGAGCAAAAGACAGTATTTACAAGGAGCTTATCACGGACGCTGAGGCAGCCGCTGCTGGAACCCTGAGTCTGAAGCACGAGCCCAGCGCCACCAGCCACCGCTGAAGGCACCCCCAGAAGCAGGACACTGCTTTCTCTTCCATCCGGGATTCTGATTGCTCATTAGGGCTTCCACATCAGTAGGATCTCGCCCGAGGCCAAGACAAGGGACTCTGGGGCATGTTGTGTGCAGTCTTCCAGCAGAAAATGTAGATGGCGAGCAAACTGGGGGAGAAACGTCATGTGCCAAAATCTTTCATTCTTACCGGCCGGAGTTTGGAGCATAGATGGGCAACTGTTTCCCCTTAGAACTTTAAAGACACTGCTTCTTCGTTTTTTGACTTCCAGTATTGCTTCTGGGCAGGTCCAGGGCCATTTTGACACCTGATCCTTTGCCTGTGACCGGTATTTTTTTCTCTGGAAGCTTCTAAATCTTTTTTTTTTTTTTTTAATCTGTATTGTTAAATTCCATATCGGACACTCAGATACCCTGTTATCAATCTGGAAATTCATGTTTTTCCGTTCTGAATTTGAGTCATTTATTTGATAGTGTCCCCCTTCCACTTTTTTCCCCCTTTTCTGGAATTTTGCTTCTTCAGGTATTGGACCTTCTGTTCTGACCCTCTCATTGGCACTTTCACTTCTCTTCCATTTTTCATCACTAAACCTCTCAGGACACCTTCTAGAGGATTTTCTCTTCATTACCTTCTAATCTTTCTGTTGAATGTTTTTATTTCTGCTCTCATGTCTTCGATTTCCCAGAGCTTTGTCAGCCTCAAACCTTTGTTTTTCTTATTCGTGCTGTTCTTGTTTCATGATTGCAATACTTGCTCTCATCTCTCTGAGAGCAGTTAACTTTGTTCCCCCTCCCTCCTTCCCCTGTCTTTGCTCCAGTTCATTTCTTGTTTGTTTTTTCTTGCTTCCTAGTGCCTTTTTAAAATTAACATATTTTTCTTAAGTTTATTTACAATATTGTGCCAATTTCTGCTGCATTTTTTTAATGTGTTTATTTTGTTTCTCCTGTTGGAGGATTTCCTACCATGTCAGGTGACTGTGGGTTGGTCACTCGTATGTGTAGAGTGGGTCACTTTGCATACAAGGGAGGTATTCAAACAACCGGAGAACTTCGGCACAGGGAGGGATGTCTTGAATACCTGTTCATATTTTCCCTTGGGCCACTCAGTTTTTCTAGAAAGGACGTATTTAATCTCCAGCCCGGAGAAGTAACGTGATCATGAGCATTCTCGGAGCCCAACAGGGGAAAGAGATGGGAAGAAGATTCTCATATTATAGAAAGAAGATTTCAATTTTTTTTTTTTTTAGGGCCACACCCATGGCATATGGAGGTTCCCAGGCTAGGGGTCAAGTGGGAGCTGTAGCCACCGGCCAACGCCACAGCCACAGCCACGCCAGATCTGAGCCACGTCTGTGACCTATACCACAGCTCATGGCAATATCGGATCCTTAACCCACTGAGCGAGCCCAGGGATCGAACCTGCGTCCTAATGGATACTAGTCAGATTCGAGAAAGCAGATTTCATTAAATCCCCTGCTTTCAAGATGAACTCTCCCTGCCTTGGTCTCAGGCTTCTGCTAGGGTGGAAGAGAAGGGGTCTCCTAACTGGATTGGAAGGGGGAAGGCAGGTCTGGGGGCCCATTGGATTCAATAGTTTATACCAATCTTCCTGTTTTCAGCTGTACTGAGAGCCCTGGCCTCTGCAGGCTTTCTTAGCGCGGGGGAGGGTCCTGCAGAGAAGGTGAGATGGCTTCTTGGCTTTGCCCTCTGACAGCTCAGACTTTGGATTTCTCTCCTCCACTAAGTCAGGTCCGCTGAGTCAACTGTGTTCCAGTTTCCAGAATCTGGTGTTTTTTTTTTTTTTGTTGTTGTTATCACGTCTATTTACTTATTTTTTCTTAATGGATTTTATTTCAATTATAGGTGTACATAAATCATCACAAGTCAGAATCTGGTGTGTTAGTGCTTTGCGTTTTCTCCTCACTGAGAGCGACAGAGATGGTGATCATAAGAGACAGAGAGGGAGAGACGGAGAGGCGAACGTGACCGTGGGCTGCAGGGGGCATGGAATGCCACAGACTCGCACTGGAAGCCGCACCTCCCTCCGGGGAAGGTGAAGGCTCAGAAACGCTCTGGGGAAGACTGACCACTGGGAGGGTGGCACTGACCGCCCCGGGTGCGTGTAAAGCATGCCGGGTGGCAACCGGGGGGGGGCAAATGTCAGGTGTCGCCCCCCAGGCCCACCCCCACCCCTGCCCCAGGTTCACTCTCAGGGCACCAGGACCTGTGACACTTGAGTGGTTCTGAGTTTAAATCTGATGGGGGCTGGAAGTCAGCCGTGCTCCCTTGGCTGATGTTCTTGGCCGCCCCATCTCAGCTCCCAGGAAAGGAGTTCCCTTTGTGGCTCAGCGGTTAATGAACCCGACCAGGATCCATGAGGATGTGGGTTCAATCCCTGGCCTCACTCAGTGGGTTAAGGATTCCTCGCTGCTGTGAGCTGTGGTGTAAGCCAGCAGCTGCAGCTCTGATTCAACCCCTAGCCTGGGAACCTCCATATGCCGCGGGTGCAGCCCCAAAAAGACAAAGAAAAAAAAAAAAGGAAAGAAAGAAAAAAATACTACACACATTTTCATATACGTGTGTACACATATGTGTGTCTACATATCTTTGTCTCAGGGAATCACAAGCATATGTTCACACAAAGCCTTGTACACAAACATTCATAGCAGCAATATTCAGAAGAACCAAGGGGTTCATCTATCAACTAATAAGTGGATAAACACAACGTGGTCCACCCACACCATGGAATACTAACTACCTGGCCGTAAAAAAGGAATGAAGCACTGACACTTCACAACGTGGATGAACCTTGAACACATTAAGCTAATTGAAACAAGCCAGTCACAAAAGAGCACAGATTGCAGGACTCCACTTAGAGGAAATGTCCAGAAAAGGCAAACCCATAGAGAGGAAGCAGACGAGTGGATGCCAGCAGCTGGGAGGAGGCGGGGTGGTGACTAGCAATGGGGGCAGGTTTCTCTGGGGGACGGTGAGCTGTCCTGAGGCAGACAGCGGTGATGGCCCCACGACTCTGTAAATAAACCGAAAAGCACTGAATTGCACTCTTTAAATCAGTGGACTGGGTCTGTGAGCTCTCTGTCCATAAAACTGCCACTTAAGGAGTTCCCGTCGTGGCGCAGTGGAAGCGAAGCCAACTAGGAACCAAGAGGTTGCGGGTTCGATCCCTGGCCTTGCTCAGTGGGTTAAGGATCCGGTGTTGCTGTGAGCTGCAGTGTAGGTCGCAGACGCGGCTTGGATCCCGCGTTGCTGTGGCTGTGGTGTAGGCCGGCGACTACAGCTCTGATTAGACCCCTAGCCTGGGAACTTCCATATGCTGTGGGTGTGGCCCTTAAAAGACAAAAAAAAAAAAGGGTCACTTAAAAAGCCACCACAGCAGCCCTGAACAGCCTGGGACATCCCTGATTCTAGCATCACTGGGTCACGGGGTCATTTTATCTTCGAATTTCCCTGGAGTCGCTAAATCACCAACTGTGACCCCTCCCTCTTCACCCCTTCGGTGGTCTTTTCCACTCTGTCGATTTGAGGGGTAAGTGGAAAAAGGGCCTCTCACTCTGTTTCCCTGGTTACCAGTGTCACAGTCTTTTCATATTTATTGGCCATTTCTATTTTCTCTTCTATGGATTTTCTGCTCGTCTGTCACTCTTTTTTTTTTTCTCTTTACGGCCACACCTGAGGCACATGGAAGTTCCTGGGGCAGGGACAGAACCTGAGCCAGAGCTGCAACCCACGCCTCAGGGCAGCAACGCTGGATCCTTAACCCACCAAGCGAGGCCAGGGAGAGAAACTGCAGCCTCACAGAGACAATGCTGAGTCCTTACCCTGCTGAGCCACAATGGGAACTCTCCACTCAGTTTTAAAACTGAAACGTCTTGGTTTAATATGTAGTTTATACACATCCTGGGTAGACAGATTTTACTTTATACTTTGCCTAACATTTTCTCATATATCTCTTTTTTTTTTGGGGGGGGGGGGTCAGGCCTGCAGCAGGTGGAAGTTCCTGGGCCAGGGAATGAACTCTTGCCACAGCAGCAAATGGGAGCCACAGCAGCAACAATTCCAGATCTTTACCCCACTGGGCCACCAGGGAGCTCCCTCTCAACTTTTATTTTTTATTTTTATTTATTTTTTGCTTTTTAGGGCCGTACATAGCATATGGAGATTCCCAGGCTAGGGGTCCAATTGGAGCTGCAGCTGCTGGCCTACACCACAGCTCCTGGCAATACCGGATCCTTAATCCATTGAGTAAGCCAGGGATCGAACCCATGTCCTCATGGATACTGGTTGGGTTCATTACCTCGAAGCCACAATGGGAACTCCCTCATCAATTTTTTAATGGATGTAAAACACTTCGCAGTTGCCTGGCATATAGTCTCTAAGCAGGAGGTAATCACTTTTAATAGACTGACCTAATTGCCCACAACTGCTAAACATACCATAAAAGAAGTCTGTGGTTCTGCTGGCTTTATCCCCTAGTTGTTTTTTTTTTTTTTTTTAATTTGGGCACAAATCACCTTGGGTCTGAGGGGAGCTAAGACTATCTAGCCCTGAACACAGACAGTGACGGCCACCTTCTGAGACAGAGCCAGGCTCCGAGACCCTCTCTAACCAGGAAGCCATGTGCGAGCTCCCTTTTCACCCTTTTCGGAAACACTTGGTACCAGAGTTAAAAACCAAGAAACAGCAAGTGGTCGCGGGCCTTGGCAACCAAGGTCGCCTTTACAGCGCACCTGCGTAACCTTGAGGAACACCTCCAACGACAGACGTCAAAAAGACACACACACACAGCCTGGTTCGGTCTGGTCTTCCAGGTCACGGCCCTCCTCCAGCAACAGGAGGGTAAACAACCACAAGGTTAAATTTCACGCTGGCGAGTTCATCTCAGCCCTTCCCACGCCCCGTTGGCTGTAACCACCGCCCGGCCTCAGGGAGCGCAGCCGCGTGGTCATCCTTCCATCCTCCCCAAACTAGAACGCGACACGCCTTCCAGTCTCGAGCTAGAGAAAACTCTTCAAGACTGAGCTTTGTCCCTGAGGGAGGGGACCACCCGAGACCAAGGCGGCCGGACCCCGGCAGCCCGCGCGGGGTGGGAACGGTCTGAAGCTGTTGTGTCCGGTGAGCTCAGCAGCATCGCTGCCGCCCGGGGAGGCCAACGAGGCCCAGGGTTGCTGAGCTTTTGAAACACATTCCAGAAAGTCTATAAAACTGTTTAGAAAAAAAATTTATTGGAACATATGAAAGGAAAATTTAGAGACCCCAATAAAATGGCGAAGTTCCTTTCCTCGGCGATGGGGGTGAGGCTCACAGGTTTCCTCGACGGCACCCAGTGCTGCGTGCGAGCGCAGTGCCGCCGGCGTCTCAGCCTGGAGCTCCCGGGGCCGCGCAGGGGCCTGTGTTTCCATCGGGGACACCGCCCGCCCGTCCGCAGGGAGGGAAGCCAGGCAGGTGGACCTGCAGACGCTGCCCCGCCGTCCGTGCCCCGACAGCACAGGCGCAGAGCGTGTGTCTGCAACGACACACTGGGCGGCAGACAGGCTCACGGATGCCCGCGGCGCTCCGCAGACGGTTGGACGTTTTTCCTTCCATCCATCCCGCCTGGACGTTTGCGAACGTGACCCGGTAGGAGGCGCCTGGAGGGGCGACGGCGCGGCACTTCTGCACCAACACGGGTCTGCTGGTGAGGGGCGTGGCCTGCTGCGCCCCCTGCGAGGCCCTCTTCCCGGGGAAGGCTGCCTCCAAGCCTGGCGCGAAGGCACGGGCCGCTCGGCGGTCCTCGGGGGCGGCCTAGCGGATGGGCCTGAACGGAAACGTCATGCCCGAGATGAAGGTGTGCCCGGGGTGCGAGGGCAGGGCGGGGTGGGCGGCGGGGTGGGCTGGCACGGCCCCGTAGCCCAGCGGGGGCGTGTGGATGTGGGGGTAGAAGCCGGGAGGGAGCGCCGCGTGGGGCGACTGCTGCACGGGGCCCGAGATCACCAGCTGGAGCAGGCTGCAAACACAAGGAGAAGGGTCAGGACGCGCCACAGCCACCTGACACGGGGCATCGAGCTGCTGGCCCTCGGGACTTGGCACTGCGGGGGCGGGGGAGAGGAGGCCGGGACGCCCTGGTGGCCCCGCCGCAAGCACAGGGACAGGCACCAGATCGGGCGCAGCTTTCCAGGCGGGGCAAACTGAGCCCAGGGAGGACGCAGGGCGGCTCCTGGCCAGGCAGCAGCGAGAGGAGGTGACCAGGAGGTGGCAGGATGCAGACTGGGGCCTGGAGAGAGGGGCCGGGCTGGGAAAAGACGGGACTCGCAGGCAACAAGGGGGAGGGGGCCCTGTGGGCCACAGAAGCTCTGGAAGGAGATGCTGGGCACGGGGACTACGGCAGGTCAGCATCTGATTGAGCCTCAGCTGTCCACACCGCTGGGGGTTGTGACTGAGGCACCCCCGTGAAAACAACAGTGGGCACACACTCCTCAAAGGCATTGTTTTTTTCTTCCTAGGGCTGCACCTGCAGCATGTGGAAATTCCCAGACTAGGGGTCGAATTGGAACTGCAGCTGCAATGCAGGATCCGAGCTGCGTCTGTACCTACACCACAGTTTACAGCAACGCCTGATCCTCAACCCACTGAGGGAGGGCAGGGACCAAACTCGCGTCCTCACAGACACTATGTTGGGTTCTCAACCTGCTGAACCACAACGGAAACTCCTCCAAGTCATTTTAACGACCGAGTCCTAACTGAATGCCAAGCAAAGCCACATGAAAGCTGGCCTTTCGCAGGACCGAGACATCAAGGATCCTGTACTGGCTTGGCCATACCTGAGAGATGGCCCCGCCCGGACCCGGCCCTTACCCACTTTCAGGGCCCCCTCCTGTCCCACTCCCACCCCCAGGAGCCTTAGTCCCCCCACCCCACGCCCGCCCCCCTCCACCCACGCTGTGCCTCCGCCCTCGCGCTCCTCCCTGTGGTTCAGGACAGGACAGCCCGCCTGCGTCTCCCAGAAGCCTTCCTCCCTCCTGATTTCAACGTCACCTCCAACGCTGGTCCCTTCTGAGGCTCCCTGAACAGTTTCCTCTTATTAGTGTCGTCCTTTCTAACGCCACTCTCCCCTCCCAGCATGATCAGCATCCTAACTTTCTTACCACCCCTAGCTTGTCCGACTCAGCCTGAACTAACCAACACCCCTGGTTATGCCCCTTTGGGACACAGGCCTTCCCCGCAGCCCCGGGCTCCCCGCTGCTCCCCCGGCCTCTGCCGTGGACGGACGCACTGCCTCTGCTTCCCCAGCCTCAGCCAGGGCCACAGCTCCGGCTGGGTTCTGTGTCTCAAATATCTACACGGGTCTCCCCACATCGAGTCCCACCTGTGGGGTCCCATTCACGCCCCCCACTCGGCCCTCAGCTTCCTGTCCCACGGCCACCGTACCTGCCCTGCACGGCCTGGGCCACTTCACCCTGTGGTGGACCGACGACTGCCGGAGGCTTCCCGGAGCCCCGAGACAGGGTGGGGGTGGCGGTGGGACCGCAAGGTCTTTGGCAGAGTGACTTTCAGCCTCTCCCCTCCTCCAAGTACAAACTCTGGGACCCGGGGCCCCCCAGGAGGAGCTCAGGCACAAAACCCAGGCCTGAAGAAAGCTGGTGCCTTTTAGTGGCTTGAAGCTCCTCTGACTCCCTTTTCACCGACGTTACTATATGTTAACAACTTTGGGTAAAAAAAACTCAAGCAAGCAAGCAAATAAGTCTAAGGCGGAAGCAGCGAGGAGGTAAAATATAGGGCATATGCTCGCTGGAACCCGCACAGAAAGGGTTTCAGGAAGTTTCCGGTCCAGTAGGGAAGACAACACAAAAGAAACAACCAGAAGTCAAAGATTCTAAGTGGCCCGGGGTGCTCCCCAGGTCAGGGCCAGGCCGCCCCAGAAGCAGGAGGAGCAGCACAGGCTGAGGGTGGGCTGGGGGGGTGGGTCCCCTCAGGGCTGTCAGAACTTCCAGAGGATTCCATGGGGACCCCCAGTTATACGGCTAAGATGATAAAGGATTCACACCCTATCACTATGCTGATGCCCTGAAAGCAGTAAGCGTCAGATAAAAGCTGTGCTCCAAGAAGGAAAAGATTACGAAGGGGTCACTGCAGGGAGGGGAGACGTGCCACTGGCACAAATGACGACCTCAGGCACCCGCAGCTTTCTTGGAACCCAGGAAAAAGAAAAGACAGGAAAGGAATGGCGTGGGGTTCCCGGGGCGAGGTAGCTTCTGGACAAGCCGTCCACCTTGCTGCCAGAACACCTCAAGGATGACCACTCAGCGCCCCCAGGGACCGCCTCGCCCCCCCCACTCTCATCGCCCACCCAGAGGCCGCCCCGAGCCGCCCCTCCCCTCGGAGCCCCACGCCGAGCTCCCGGCTGCAGCTCCTCTGCCGTCAGCCCGGGAGGTAGCATCTAGCCCGTTTTTTGGCCTCAAATGATCCTGCGCTCAGCCCGCCACTCCTGTGCACACTCCCAGGCCCAGGCAGGGCTGGGGGCTTGGGCCCCGGGGGGCCGGGAGCACACGCAGTGCGCTGGGCCACTGGGCTTGCTCACCCTCTGTCCACACCGCGTGCCAGCGCCAGCCCCGGAGCCCTGTCCCCGTTAAGCAAGGCAACTCTCTGGACAAAGAGGACCATCGCCGGACTAACTGGGCCGTTTTGCTCCCGTAACCGGCCCTTGTGCATGCACAGCAGGGAGCGCCGAGCGCTGCCTTCAGCTGTAAGCACCTCCCACGATCCTATTTCTAGGGGACACTCGATGCCCCCACCCTCCGACAGATCACTACCAACTTACTAAGTAACCCTAGGCGACGGGGCGGTTAGGTCGCCTCCAGCTTTTTGCTATAATAGTACAGCATTTGCATGAAACATTCTGTGCACAAAATCACATGGCTTTTGGCGGCTTCCTTTTGTTTTTTTGGGGGGTGGGGTGGGCACACCCACAGCAAATGGAAGTTCCCGGGCTGGGGATCGAATCCCAGCTGCAGCCACAATGTACATCTCAGCAATGCTGGATCATTAACCCATTGCGCCTCAGTGGGAACTCCCACTTTTTTTCTTCTTAGATTCAATGAAATTAATTTGATAGACACTCCTGGAGTTTCCGTTGTGGCCCAGTGGGACTGGCTGCGTCTCTACAGCACCAGGACACAGGTCTGAGCCTCGGCTGGGCACAGGCGGTTAAAGGATCTGGCACGGCTGCAGCAGGTTGCAACTTGGCTCAGAGCCCTGGCCTGGGATTTCCAAATGCCTCGGAGCGGGGCAAAAAAAAAAAAAACAAAAAAAGGAAAAAAAAGAAATGCTTAAGATATACAAATAAGCGTAAAAGTGACAGCAGCTAACACTATATATCATGCTTACTATTCAAAGTGCCTTTTATCTTTTTAATTAACTCTCACAAAAATCCTTTGACTGGGGTAGGGGACGGGGCAAGGAGGCATGAGGCAGGTACTATTATTATCTCGATTTTACAGAGAAAACGGACACAGCAGGAGATGAGGACTCTGCCCAAGGCCGTGCGGACAGGAAGCAGCAAGGCTGGAATTCTTACCAGAAGCTGTGACCACAGAGTCCCGCTTTTCGCCACTATTGTCACTGCCCCCCTCCCCCAAGTACGACAACAACCAGCATTTATGGGGAGCCCCATGTATCACGGATGAAGACCTTGGCAAACACCGCACCGTTTAAACCTCACTGCAGCCCCGGGAGGCAGGTGCCTCCATGTTACCGGGGCACCGAGCCTCAGAGACAGGCGAACAGACAGCTCCAGTGCCACCGCAAACCGGGCTGAACCACGCTTGGAACCCGGGCTGACCCCGAGGCGCTGGCCTGGCTGACTCGCTGTGCCCAGCGCTGCCTCTCAGGTGTCTCCCTACGGCCTGTGCAACCGCAACGTCCCCAGCGCAGCGCGTGCACCCACAGCATCCCGCCACGCCAGCTGACTCAGGGGTCACGGTCACCGGTCACCAGGGTTGGCTCCGGCCTCCTCCTGGCCTCCCGGCAAGAGGCCGCTTTTCCCACCTCCGTGATGCCTTCTCTGCTTGGGCTTCCGCTCATGGGGGTTACGCTGTCGTATCCACACCCCCACTCACGTCCAGGTCCTTCGGGGGCCCCTTATATGCGGAAGCTCTAGATCCCGCAGACCAGCTCTCCCCAAGGAAGCCGGGACAGGAGGCCCACCCCGCCAGGCACCCCCCACTCCACCCCCACTCGACGCCGGCCCAGCCAGAAACCCTGGGACACTTACTTGTTATGGGGCAGCCTGGAGCACAAGGTTCTGAGGTCATCTGAAATTAAGGGGATCCAGAGTAAGGAACAGACTGGGGACAGGTGAGATGTCCCTGACGCTCAAGGACCCGAAGAGGTGCACCTTACCCTGCACCTTCCTTGCATCCTTCAGACACGGGTTCCCTCCTCCTCCAGTTTCTGCTTTAAACAAACTAGCCCCCAATGGAAGCCATCGCTTAGGCAAGGGGCGGCTCCACTGGCAATTTGTCAGGCGGAAGGACAAGGACTCAAAGGCGGGAAACCCGTCACCAGAGACCACCTCGGGGGCCCCAGGCAAAGCCTGAAAACACAACCACAAGTGTGTCATCAGCACCAGCTCTTTCTCTCAGGAGACTTGGAGCGCTGAAATGCAGGAGAACCAGGGAGCCATTAATGCGGGGAAGGCAATGGTTTATGCACTTAAACACATGCATTTTATTGTATGTAAATTATGCTTCAATTAAAAAAAAAAAAACACCCCCGCACAGAGTTCCCGTCGTGGCTCAGGAGTTAACGAACCCGACTAGCAATCATGAGGACAGGTTCGATCTCTGGCCTCGCTCAGCAGCTCAAGGATCCGGCGTTGCCGTGAGCTGTGGCGTAGGTCGCAGGCGCGGCTCAGGTCCTGCCTTGCTGTGGCTGTGGCGTAG
>PVHT021183577.1:2628329-2695422 GCA_004024745.2 Catagonus wagneri
AAGCCATTGTTATCCGCACTCTGGAGGAGCCCCCAGGCCTGAGCTGTCACGTCTACCTGTGTTCTGTGACTCCCACCCTCTCCCCACGTTCACCAGGAGGAAAGAAGTCCTAAAAGAAGCAGAAAACGGGTGTCCGTCCGGGAGCCCCTCTTTTCTTTCCGACCGGTGGTGGTGCTGCCCCGCCCCGGGAGGCCCGCCCGCCCAGAGCCACCCACCTCTCGTGCACAGCAGGGCTCCGGAGGCCATGGCCACCTGCAGAGCCTGTGCCAGCCGGTCCAGGGACAGCTCGATCTCCTGCGAGGCGTTGAGGGGGTTCAGTTCCTCCGCCAACCTGCTGATCTCCTCCACCAGGGGGACCATGTGGTCAAAGAGGATGAGCCCCAGGCGCCCGTACAGGTTCTTCTCGGTCAAGTGCACCTGCAGCATCATAAGGACCTGCAGGACGCTGAGCTGGAGCTTGGAGTACAAGAGGGGGGGGTCTCTGTCCGCCCCTCCCGAGTCCTTGGAGACTCTGGCGGGGACGTGGCCGTTGGCTAAGGAGGGCTTCTTCTTCCGTCTGTAAGCCAGAGGGGCCTTCACACACCAGCGGATCAACCCAGTGAGCGGGGTGAGCTCTAAAAATCCTATCGGGAGGTTGGCTGCAATTGGCGTGTTCAGAAAAGTGATGAGAATCAACCTTGGGTCCTCGAAAATCCAGGTGACAATCATTTCAAGCAAGTCCAGCGGTGGGATGAGGTCGTCTGCAAAGCAAGATGCGTTTCGTCACGAGGGTTTTCAGCCGCGGGAGTGGGAGTGAGGCGGCGGGGGCGGGGGCAGGCCTCCCAGCCCACAGCACCCACCCAGCACCCAGGCCACACCCCGCTGTCCTCATCTGTTCCTCTCCTGTCCCAGAACACCCCCTCCGAGAGGCCGGCGTCCAACTCAGAGCTTTGTCCTCGGTGCCAGGACTGCCCGGCCGTGGGAGGGCTCGAGAAATGACGCTTAAATCAACAACTCCCTAGAACTCCATTATGCCTTGAAGAGCCTATGTTACCTTAAATAAAAGTCCACTTTTTTTTTTTGTCTTTTTGTCTTTCTGTGCAGCACATGGAGGTTCCCAGGCTAAGGGTCGAATAGGAGCAGCAGCTGCCGGCCACAGCCACAGCCACGCCAGATCCAAGCCTCATCTGCGACCTACACCACAGCGCACAGCAACGCCGGATCCTTAACCCAATGAGCGAGATCAGGGGTCGAACCAGCGTCCTCACGGATACAAATCAGATTTATTAACTGCTGAGCCATAACAAGAACTCCCACTTTTTTTTTTTTTAATGGCCACATCCACAGCATATGGAAGTTCCTAGACCAGGGATTGAGTCCTAAGCCATGACTTAGGCTGAGCTTTGAACCTGAGCTGCGCCCCACGCCAGGTTCTTGAACCCGCTATGCTGGGCCAGGGGTCGAACCTGTGCCTTCACAGAGACCTGAGCCACTGCAGTCAGAATCTGAACCCACTGCAGCACAGTGGGAACTCCCAAAGTTTACTTTTTTATGGCCAAAACGACTACCACACTTCCTTGCTTCCCTTGTGAGGAAGTTTTGTCCCTGTGTCTGGGGTCTCCTCCGAGGTACGGTGACAGCTGTGGTGGCTGCAGGGGGCAGTTCGGGGTCCTGTCAATATCTGTGAGCTGCCGAGAGCCGTCCCAGCCCTCAACCTGGAACTTGTGTCTAAGCAAAGCCTGGCCGCCTGTGAGCCCTGCGACCAGGAACATTCTGTGGCCAGACAGGGACCGGTGACTCTGAGTTTATGACGGGCCGGGCACGGGTGAAGCCCTTTACCCAGACTAACTCGCTTAATCCTCAAACAATCCATCGACTATATAAACGATGAGGAAAGCGAGGCACAGTGATGTTAAATAATTTCCTCTAGACTCATTAAAAGTATGTGGTGGGGGGGAGTTCCCGTCGTGGTGCAGTGGAAACAAATCCGACTAGGAACCATGAGGTTGCGGGTTCGATCCCTGGCCTCGCTCAGTGGGTTAAGGATCCGCATTGCTGTGAGTTGTGGTGTAAGTTGCAGAAGCGGCTCGGATCCCGCGTTGCTGTGGCTGTGGCGTAGGCTGGCAGCTGCAGCTCCGATTAGACCCCTAGCCCGGGAACCTCCATATGCCACGTGTGGCCATAATAGACCGAGGGAGAAAAAAAAAAAAAAAGCCGTGGTGGACCCAGATCTGACCCCAACGGCCTGGCTCTTAGGCACTAGGCTGCACGGCCACCTGGGGACAGTGCACACTGCCCTTAGGCTTCTGAGTGGCCGGGACTGGGTTCCCAGCCTCCCGTCTCAGGGCTGTGCGCCCCTGGGCTCAGCTCATGAAAGCGCTAAGGAGGACGGAGCCCCTTCCAGGCTGCTGAGGCCCAGAGCAAAGCACAAGCGGGGAGGGGGGAGCCCCGAGTCGGGGAGGGCCCCAGCTACGCTTCCTCGGGACACACTGGCCTTTCCCCTGAGACTGTGTCATCTGCTGTTTCCGGGCTGGAGCACGCCTTTCCCTTGGCTGTGGAAGGACAGTGACAGGAGGCGGCAGCTGTCTGTGAGCTTTACCTGGCAGACTATACGGCAGTGACCGTGGCCCCCCGATTCCCCGAGATGTTTCCGTCTGGGCCACGCCTGTCTCAGGCCCACTCCGCCAGCACCCAGCCCCTCCCTGCCCCACACGTGCTGTGTACACGTGCACTCGACTCCGCTGCACGATTCGGGCAGGAGGGGGTGCTGCTCGGTTAGGTGGGCTTCTTCCGTCACGGTCTTGGGGGCACAGACACCCCACAAATGTGTTCTATTCGAAGCCCCAAGCGCAGTGGCAGCCACCACGCTGGGCAGCCGCTGATTTCTGAAACTCCAAACACACGTACACACAGCCTTCTGTATGTCAATCAAACCTCGACAGAGTGGTTTAAAGAAGAAAAAAGAAATCGGGAACATCTCAGACTGGCAAACGGACTTAAGAGAAAAATGCCACGGCTCACATCCATCCCAGAACGTCAGTGGGGTTCTCGGAACAGCAGTTCCTTCACCCGTATGAATTAACCCAGCCCCAAGGTTAAAGCCAATCTGTGTCCTTAACTGATGACCTGCAAGGGCACCGTCTGCTGTGAACTGGGTTTAATGGGATCCTTCCTCCGGGAAGACAAAAGGTCTGAACACAGTTCCCAGCTCTTACTGGCTCTGAGAATGCCACTCACGAGCCGGGCCAGGCTGGCGGCTCGCTGCTGCTGCTGCTGCTGCTGCAAAAGGAAAGCATGAGATTCCACGTGGGCATGACCTGACTCGAATGTTCATGCTATGTCCACGCGAATTTTCTCAGAGAAGGAAAAGGTCTAACGGCAAGGAAAGGGTTACTAAGGGAAGGCGAATCCAGTGTCATCGGGGTGCTGGCAGGAGACCTGTGCTGGACAAGGCAGGGACGGGAAACGCTGCTGAGGGCTGAGCTGTCAGACCAGGGAAAGGAGGCCGCCTGTTGGCCCCCTGAGCGCCAAGAGCAGAGGGCAGAGGAGGAGGAACCTGAACTAAAAAGCAGGTTTTGGGAGTTCCCGCCATGGCTCAGCAGTTAATGAACCTTACGAGCATCCATGAGGACACGGCTTCCATCCCTGGCCTTGCTCTCAGTAGGTTAAGGATCTGGCATTGCCATGAGCTGTGTAGGTCGCAGATGCAGCTCAGATCCTGCAGTGCTGTGGCTGCGATGTAGGCCAGCAGCTGCAGCTCCGATTCGACCCCTAGGCTGGGAACCTCCATATGCCATGAAGGCGGGCCTAAAAAGACAAAAAACAAAACAAACATCACAGACAGTGCAACAGACACAGACACCGAAGTCTCCTGGAAAGCAATGCACTTTGGGCCCGTGTAACATTGTTGCCACAAGTGTTGAAGCTGAATCTTTAAGGAAACAATCAGAGAAACATAAATTGAGGCACATTTTACAAAACAAAGGTGATCTCTGAAAATACGCCAACATCACAGAGATCTTTTTAAATGCTGGGAACTAAAAGGACCCAAGTGACTCGACAACCATCCCTGATTGGATCCCGAATCCTCCAGATCCCTCTGGGGGCTGAGCAGAGATAAAAGGCATTATTGAGACAATCAAGGAAATTTGAATACAAGCTAAATTATTTTGCAATAAGCAATTTCTTGGATGTGAAAATGGCATGGTGGCTGTGTAAGAAAACCACCCTTAAGTACTTGGTACCTGATACTGGCAACAACCACAATAGTTCAGGGGAAAATATTTGCATGTGTGTTTAAGCGGGGAAGAGGAAAAAAGCAATAGGAAAAAGGAAAGAGAACATATGGCAAATGTTAACAGTGAGTGAATCTCGGAGAGAGGTCTATAAAGGTTTGTTCTAATATTCTTGCAACTCTCCTGAACTTTAGAAATTTTTCAAAATAAAAAGTGAGGGGTAAAAAAGCAAGTCATGTCCAGGGAGAAAGCCACCTCTCCCAGATCCCACACCCGTGCTGTCTGCCACCTGGACCATTCTGAGTCAGGTGCCTGGGATTCGCTACAAGCAAATTCCAGAAGCCCAGGTGGCCCACCCCTGCAAATTTCGGCGTGAAATAAAATACACGTTTCAGAGGACAAAACACCAAAGTATTTGCTGGCAGGTAGAAATACAACTGGCCACCAGCTGAAGCCTCTTGAATGGCAACGACCTGTTTTGGAGCTTACCTGACGACAGGTCAAACAGCGCAGTGACCGCGGTTATGAACTGGCAGCAGAAGCGGGGGCTGGCACTGAATATCTGCTTCAGCGTCTGAACGGATCCAGGCACCAGACAGCAATAGTCGTCCACCAGGGCCCTGGCCAGCCTCACACAGTAAACCACAGGCGTCCGCTGCAAAGAAGCCACAGTCCATGTAACCACAGGTGTCCTGAGCTGGAGCGACTAGGTACGTGTGGCGGAGGTCACCACTGGCAGAACCCCTTCCACAAGGGGAAGGGGTTAACAGCTTACCCTGAAGCAGGAGTGGGCCAGCTAAGGCCCCACACCAAATCCAACCTGCCACCTGTTTTTACTTTTTATTTATTACTATTTTTCTCTTTTTACGGCCACATCCGTGGCATACGGAGGTTCCCAGGCTAGGGATCAAATGGGAGCGGCAGCTGCCGGCCTACACCATAGCCACAGTAATGCCAGATCCGAACCGTGTCTGCAGCCTACACCACAGCTCACGACAATGCTGGATCCTTAACCCACTGAGTGAGGCCAGGGATCGAACCCGCAACCTCATGGTTCCTAGTCAGATTTGTTAACTACTGAGCCACGACAGGAACTCCTTTATGTTTTTATTTCTTTTGCCTATGCCCGCACATAGCACCTGCGCCAGGGGTCAAACCTGAGCCATAGCAGGTCCTTAATCTGCTGAGCCACCAAGGATCTCTCGAAAAACATTTAAATAGGTTGAAAAAACCCAAATGATTTCAAGTCCTTGGAAATGAAGCAGGTTTGAGAAACTGAACCTAGTAAATTCTGTTAGCCTGAGGATAGTATTAATCAAAATCTTCAGGAGTTCCCATCGTGGTGCAGCGGAAACATATCCAACTAGGAAACATGAGGTTGCATGTTCGATCCCTGGCCTCACTCAGTGGGTTAGGGATCTGGCGTTGCCATGAGTTGTGCTGTAGTTCGCAGACGCAGCTCGGATCCTGCACTGCTGTGGCTGTGGCGTAGGCCGGCAGCTGCAGCCTAAGAACCTAGCCTGACAACTTGACTCCTAGCCTGGGAACTTCCGTAAGCCACGGCCGCGGCCCTAAAAAGCGAAAAGCAAAACAAACAAAAAAACAAGCAATGTCACAATCTGACATACAATGATCTTTTTTTTTTTTTTAAAGAATCCTATTTTTGAGGCTGCATGCATAGCTGTTTCCAAAACCCTACCTTATTGTTAACTAAGAAAAACAACTTCACTTGTCCTGAAGATGGAGCCTTTTCAAATTCCCCTACCATTAAAAACTACTGTTTTCCCAAAAATGGTGATCACCTTGTATAGATAGGTCTAAGTACCAGCATACAGGGCAGTAACATCAAAAAGCTAACACTTGGAAATGACCCCTCTAGAAGTCCAATTAAGTTAAAATTCCTGACCACAAACCCCTCCTCAGAAACTCTTAAGAGAAGACACTCTATTTCTAGAGAAGTACCTGGAGCCAGGAGGCTGCACACTCTAAAACTGGGATTCGACACACGGCCACTGCCATGGAGACCAGTTTTCCCAACAAGCTCATCCGGTTGTCATCGGCTTTGTTCCCTTGGGGGCTGAAAAGGGATGAGAAAATAATCTGCCGGACAGAGTCCTTGGTTTGCTCCTGGAAATAATTGCACATGATTTCAAGAAGTTGGAGCTCCTGAAGTGAATTCAATCTCTGCAAAACAAATCCAGGAGAAGCGATGAGAAATTCAGCCAATTCGTTCACATAGTAAGAACACAAAATACGCTACTTTCCCCAGGGAACTTTTCACCTCTTTAAATCCCAGGTCTACTGTTAATCTCAGAATGTCATTCTATGTCATTAAGCATCATCCTGGGGTGTTTAAGATGACCTATTGCGGCTTAAGATCCTCCATAACAGGTCTTTAAAGTCTCTTCCTTTTAACACCAAAGAGCCTTGGCTGTCACAAGCCCCGCAAAACGGAGCAAGGCCAAGGGCGAGAACGGAGCCCCGGATAGGAAGCGAGAGTGTGGTCTGGCCAGATGCATGTCACCGACAGGGGGAAAGGGAGCCGGAGTGTGCTGATCCGGCCGCCCGCCGCACCTTGGGCTGCGCGCCGCGCTCCTTGGGCACCTGGAACACGAACTCCTCGAGCAGCTCCACGGGGCCCTTGTCCACGATGGGCAGCGGGGCGCTCTGCAGCTGGCTGCTAAAGTAGATGTCCAGGTGGTACAGCACCTCCTTGGCGGCGCTGAGCGCGTCGCGGCGCAGCAGCGAGTGACGGATGTCGCTCATGGTGCGGCCGCGGCGGCCCGGGGCGCCGGGAGCGCGACGGGACTTCCGCCCCGGGCCCCGCGGTCGCGCCCGCCGCTGCGGAGACAAAGAGGCCGCGCGACCCGGACTCCACCCGTCGACCCCGGGCCTGGGCCGCGGCGCCCGCCCGCCCGCCGCTACCCGCCCGGGCCCGCTCAGGGGGCCATCGCCGGCGCCGGAGGCCAGCGGGCGCCCCGGGTGTGCGACTGCGGCGCTACCGAGAGCGCTGGGAACCCGACGCCGCGGAGCCGAACGGCGGCGGAACGCCGAGCGCGGCGACGGCGGCCCGCAGGGGCCAAGCACAGGCGGCGGCGAGGGCCCGCCCTCCGCAGGGCGCCACCTGGCGGCTCGGCCTGCGGGCGCGGAAGGGGCCGCCCCGGCCCTGGGCTCCGCGCCGCCGAGCTGCGGTGCCACACCCACCAGTGAAGGCCCGCGGGGTCTCGCTGGCCCCCTGACCCCCGCAAGACCCGCCCGAAGCTCCCCTGGCTTCCTTTGCCTGGTGTTCAAAGCATTTGACTTCAGCGAGCTTTGCAAAGGGCAAGGAGGTGGTGCTGGGCCCTGGCTCAGGCCTCGGCCAACCGTCTTATAGGTTAAGATTGCATCTACTCTAAACTCACAGGGCTGCAGTGACAGATAGCGCAGCCTATCACAGAGTCCCTACTCTCCAGTCCCCTCCAGGGGCCCGGCCTAGCCTGGGAGGGCCATAGGAATCAGGTACCCTGCTCCTGAAGACTAAGACCGGAAAACCTAAAAACCCTCAGCACTTTCTATGAAATCTATTCCTGCATTCATCTTCTGCAATCAATTAACTGGAGGGTTTGTTTGGGATTTTGAAAACAGGGCAGAAATTACTTGAATGTGGCCACAAGAGGCCTGTGGAGGGCGAACAAGCCACAGGGATATGCCTTGTGTGGGCCAAGGTGAGGATGCTGGATGTGGGTAAGATGAAAAAAAGTCAAGGGGTCGGGGGAAGCCAAGGCCTTTCCAAGGGAAAGATGGAAAAGACATCAAAGAGGGCGCAGCCAGGAGCAACTCCAAGGCACCGAGGCCCTCTTGCATGTCAGGGGACACAGCCCTAGGGCTGCTCCCGTCCAGCAGCCTGGCAGGAGACCAGGGTCAGCTGGAACCTCCGAGAAGTCACCTCTGAGCCCCTTGGCATCGGGACTTCAGAGATGCTCCGTTCTAGCCAGGTGAGTGAACAGAGGAAGAGCAAGGGGCATTTCTGCCACAGGATTTGTTAGTCTGGCACCTGGCAAGGATGGAGCACTCAGTAAACATTAGTTTTCTCCTCCCCTCCTTAGCCACTGAGAGCCTATTCTTTTTTTTCTTTTTTTTCAGGGCTGCACCCGCGGCATGTGGAGGTTCCCAGGCTAGGGGTCAAACAGGAGCCATAGCCACCGGCCTTCGCCACAGCCACAGCAACGTGGGATCCAAGCTGCATCTGCAACCTAAACTACAGCTCACGGCAATGCCGGATCTCAACCCACTGAGCGATGCCAGGGATCGAACCCACAACCTCATGGTTCCTAGTCGGATTCATTAACCATTGAACCACGATGGGAACTCCCTGAAAGTTGATTCTTAAGTAAAGCAGAAACCAGGAAAAAAACAAAAAAACAGTAAGTATACATATGGGAAAGTCAGTATACATATGTGTAAATAATGTAGACTATATTTAAAAGGCAATAACATGCTTCCCTTTCTTTTTTTCTTTTTTTCGCTTTTCAGGGCCGCACTTGTGCCAAAAGGAGGTTCCCAGGCTAGGGGTCGAATTGGAGCTGCAGCCGCTGGCCTACACCACAGTCACAGCAACACCAGATCCAAGCTGCATCTGCGACCTCTACCACAGCTCACGGCAACTCCGGATCCTTAATCCACTGAGAGAGGCCAGAGGATTGAACCCACATCCTCACGTATCTTAGCCGGGTTTGTTAACCGCTGAGCCACGAAGGGAACTTCACTCTTCACATTCTTATTTCTTCTTTCTTTCATAATGTGCAGAGGCGGGTAGAAAGATCTCCTGAAGGTTGCTCCAAAGCCCGTGGCAGTAAGTGTTCCGGTAAACCCGTGGGTCTGCTGATGGGGGCCGGGCCATGTGGGGGCAACGCCGGCGCCAGGCCCGGTCACCTCTGTACCACTCATTAGTGGTCTGGTTGGTGGCAGCCAGGTACAGAGCGAAGCACAGGTAGCCCCCGAGGAGGAAGCTCAGCACCATGACAAAGCCCAGCAGGAAGACAACCCTCGGGAAGGTCAGGAACAGGTGCTGGGGACGAAGAGCAGGCGGCATGTTAGGCAGCGAGGCTGTGACACAAGTCCGGGTCGGCACCCACCAGCCGCGGTCGGTGCCTCCCCCGCTCCCCCACCTCCGTACACATCCGACCCACACACACAGCTGCCTCCCCCGCTCCCCCACCTCCGTACACATCCGACCCAGTGACCACAAGTCAGAACCGTGAGAGCCCAGGAAGAAGTCCTGCTGCGCACAGGAGTCTCACATGGGATCGTGAAGTGTGTACAGTGAAGGAAACGGGGAAGGATACGCAGGAGGTGGTGCGCTGCCAGTGAGCCGCTTTCAGATAAATAGAGAGATACACGTAGATCTTAGTTCACGCATCAACGCAAAGTCCAGACGGACAGAGATCAGTCTCTCTGAAAACAATCCGACCACATAAATACGGGTACAAGGGTGTTCACTGCAGCACTGATTTATTTATTTATTTATTTATTTGGTCTTTTGTCTTTTTGGGCCCCACCCACGGCATATGGAAGTTCCGATCGGAGCTGTAGCTGCTGGCCTACACCACAGCCACAGCAACGCGGGATCCTTAACCCACCGAGCAAGGCAAGGGATCGAACCTGAGTCCTCATGGAGATTAGTCGGGTTCATTAACCACTGAGCCATGACGGGAACTCCCACCGTGGCAAGGATTTTAACAGTCCCTCTTCCCGAAAGAAACAAGTCTAATGTCCACCCACGAGGAAAGGAAAGATGCTGGGACAGTCGTATTATGGAACGTAAGGAGCCATTACAATGAGGCCAATGTCTGTGCACTAATTTGGAAAAGGTGTTGGTGATATTGCCCAGTGACAAGATGCAAAAATCACAGTGGAATCCTATTTATGTAGAAACAAAAGAAACTCAGTGAAGGTGTACGGTATATATACACGCACAGAAAAAAAAGCCCAAAATAGACACACCAAAGTACAGGAATGGCTACCTCCAGGGAGTGGGACTGGGGGGAGGGGAGGGCTTCATTCCCAGTTCTCAGTAGCAAAAGGATTACAATAAGGTCATTAGTTAACACATCTGTCACCTTACATAGTTGCAATGTGTGTGTGTGTCTGGCGAGAACTCTTTTGAGCTACTCTCTTAGCAACCTGCAAATATACACCCAGTACCGTTGCTACTCTCTTAGCAACCTGCAAATATACACCCAGTACCGTTACCTATGTTACCGCGCTATACATGACCTCCCAGGACTTAGTTATCTTGTGGCTGGAGTCTGGACCCTCTGACCGCCTTTACTTATTTTCCCCGTTGCCCCCCACCCCTTTTCATTTTAAAGTGTTCTGGACACCTTGCTTTTTTTTTTTTGCTTTTTAGGGTCACACCCACGGCATATGGAGGTTCCCAGGCTAGGGGTCCAATCGGAGATACAGCTGCCAGCCAGCCACAGCCACAGCCACAGCCACAGCAGACCTGAGCCACGTCTGAGACCTACACCACAGCTCACAGCAATGCTGGATCCTTAACCCACTGAATGAGGCCAGGGATCAAACCCGCCACCTCCTGGTTCCCAGTCAGATTAGTTTTCGCTGCGCCACAACGGGAACTCCCACCTGCATTTTTATAAACCATGAGACAAAATGAAGATGTTTGAAAGAGTTCAGTATTTTGGAAAGCTAGCAGAAGAGAAGCAGATATTTACCAAAACTCTTAATGGGGGGGTACTTTCTAACTGAAGTTACAAAGAAAAGAGACAGATCTGATGAGGAAGAAGGTCTAAATATTTTTATACAAAAAAAGAGACACACGAATAGAAAACATAACAAGAAAGAACTACCATTATAACATAGACTTTCAAGCAAAGTCATCCTAATATCAAATAGATAAAAGGCACAACTCACAAGTAAGTGACAAACAAGGAAAATAATCAAAAGCAGTGAAAGGAGTTTTTGCTGTGGCACAGTGGGTCAAGACCCAGGTCGCTGGTGAGGTGCAGCTGCAATCCCTGGTCCAGTGCAGTGGGTTAAAGGATCCAGGGCTGCTGTACCTGGGGTGTATGTTGCAGCTGCGACTAAGACTTAATCCCTGGCCCAGGAAATTCCATTGTGCGGCAGGTGCAGCCACTGAAAAAAAAGGTAATGAAAGATATATAAGTACTTTTTTCTTTTTTTTAAACACTGCACCAGCACCATGCGGAAGTTCCCAGGCCAGGGATCAAACCTGACCACAGCAGCAGCCTGAGCCACAGCAATGACAACACTGGATCCTTAACCCACTGTGCCACCAGGGAACTTCCCAGAGAAGCATCTTGATCACAGCGGTGCTTATGCAAAGCTACACAGGTGACAGACTGCACAGAGCTATACACAACACAAATGAACACATACGTAACCGGTAAAATCTGAACCAGCTTTGTGGATTGTGTGAATGCCAATTTCTCGCTTTTGGCGTGTGCTGTGGTTGGCATGGGAAGAGGAGCTTAGGGAGAGCACAGGATTCCTGCACATTTCTTTGTAACCCCCTGCAAATCTGTAATTATTTCAAAATAAGAGTTTTTAAAAAAAGATGCAGGTTTCAAGACTACTGTGTATTTTACTATATTAAGACAACATTCTTCAATTCCTATAGTCTAAGTGCTTTTCTTATAATGGGTGTTGAATTTTGTGAAAGGCTTTTTAGCATCTAGAGAAATATCCATGTCATTGTTCCTTACACTTAATAATGCTACATAAAATATTCAGTATTTCCCAGTATTGAATCAATATTGCATTCAGGTAATGCATTTCAATTTCTCATTTTACTTTCTTTGAAACAAAAAGAAACACTCAAGGAGCTATATAAAAAAAGACTGTTCATAAGCAATTGGCTATAAAAAAATAAAATAAGGAATTTGCTATAAATAGAAATCTTTTAGCAATCAAATGAGTCTTAAAAAAAGGATGGCTTTGGCTTTGACATTATGGTAAATTAATTTAACTTTTGAAAAGCTGTCAAAACAATTCAATAAGCAAAGAATAGTCTTTTCAATAAATGATACTGGAACAACTGGATATCCACAAACTAAAGAATAAAGGTGTAACCTTACCTAACACAATACATAAAAAGTAGCTCAAAGTGAACAAAGACCTAAATGTAAGAGCTAAAATTATAAAACACTTAGAGAATATTTAAGTGTACATGTTCACGATCTTGGATTAAGGAATCGTTTCTTAGCTGTGGCACTAACACAAAAGCAAAAAAAAATAAACTGAACATCAAAATTAAAAATTTCTGTGTTTCAAAGAAAAGTAACCAAAAAATGAAAAAACAAACAGAATGGGAGAAATATTTGTAAATCATGTACCTGATAAGGGCCAAGTGTCAAGAATGTAAAAAGAACTCTTGGAGTGCCCATCGTGCTGCAGTGGAAATGAATCCAACTAGGAACCATGAGTCTGGCGCCTTAGACCACTGGGCCATCCTGACACACCCAATTAGGAACCATGAGGTTGCAGGTTTAATCCCTGGCCTCGCTCAGTGGGTTGCGGATCTGGCATTGCCGTGAGCTGTGGTGTAGGTCTCAGATGCGGCTCGGATCTGGCATTGGTGTGGCTGTGGTGTAGGCCGGTGGCTACAGCTCTCACTGAACCTCTAGCCTGGGAGCCTCCATATGCTGCAGGTGTGGCCCTAAAAAGACAAAAAAAAAACAAAAACAAAAACCAACTCTTGGGACACAGGAATAAAAAATAACCCAATTAAAAAATGAGCTGCTTCTTCACCAAAGAAGCTATACTAATGGCCAATTAAAAACATGAAAAGCTCAAATCATTAGTCATTAGGACAAATGCAAATCAAACCACAATAAGGTATCACTTCGTGTCCATTAAACGGCTATAGTAAAAAAAATACAGATGATAATATTGTTAAGGATGTGGAGAAATCAGAACCTTCATAAATCACTGCTGGGAATGTAAAAGATGCAAATGTTTTGGAAATTAGTCATAATTCCTCAAATGATTATGATGGAATATTATTTAGCCATAAAAAGGAATTCAGCACTGATTCATGCTACAACATAAATGAGTTTTGAACATATGCTAAGCGAAAGAAACCAGTTCAAAAGGCTACAGAGAGTACGATTTCATTTATGTAAATGCCCAGAAAAGGTAAATCCACATGGACAGAAAGTAAATTAGTGGTTGCCAGGGTCTAGGTAAAAAGGAATGAGAAGTGACTGCTAACGGGAGAGTTTCACTTGGGGATGATGAGATGTTCTGAAATCAGATAGTGGTGATGGTTACATGACTATGTGGATAGATTAAAACCACTGAGTTTTTTTTTTTTAGGCTACACTCATGGCACATGGAAGTTCCCAGGTCAGGGATCGAATCTAACCCACAGTTGCAACCTACGCTACAGCTGTGGCAATGCCAGATTCTTAATCCAGGGTGCCAGGCCAGGGATGGAACTGCCACCTCTGCAGCACCATGAGCCACCACCAAAGGCAATGCCATTTGCCACAGCAGGAACTCCCAAAAACCACAGAATTTTATGGTATGTGAATTATACAGCAACTTTTTAAAATTAAATATGAATTTTTTAAAAAGGAATACCCTGGTTTGTTTTCACTGAGAAAACAAATGTCCCTTTTTCCATTTTTTTTTTCTTTTTAGGGCCACTCTGCAGCATATGCTAGGGGTCGAATCAGAGTTGCAGCTGCTGACCTACACGACAGCCACAGCAACGGAGGATCTGAGCCATGTCTGTGACCTACACCACAGCTCACGGCAATGCCAGATCCTTTCTTGATCACTGAGCAAGGCCAGGGATCAAACCCATGTCCTCCTGGATACTAGTCAGGTTCTTTACCACTGAGCCACAATGGGAACTCCTTTTTCCAGTTCTGGAACCTGACTTCAGAAACATACAGCCCACAGCATAATTACCTGATGATTAATTACCTGAATAAGAAAGACAATGTCAACAACCTGCGAGTGTCCAAGGTCATCAATGTACGTCTCCAGGTACAGGTCTGACACCATCACCAGCTGGACCAGGAACACCGTGCTCACCACGGCCATGGTGGCAGCCGAGGCCATCAACGTCAAGAGGTAGAAGAGGAAGTACCTGGTGTTCCAGGCCCCGATGCAATTGTTCACCCACACACAGTGGTGGTCAAAACGCTGCACGCATCGGTTGCACACACCTGCCAAGAAATGGGGGGCCACAGCTGCGAACTGACCCTTGACAACAACACCATGCAGCCCTTGCCAGCAGCACGAGCCGAATTTGCCAGCAGACTCTCAGAACTGCAGCGTCCAATACAGTAGCCACGAGCCACTTGAAATGTGGCTACAAGAAAAGCCTGGACGAATACTTTGTGATCTTTACAATTTTGTAGCTGTTTTTCCACTTATGTAATGCTCCACTGAGTTCAATAACACTGAGATGACAACAGGAAGTGAACTTAACTTGGACAGACATAATTTTAATCCTGAAACTTTTGCTTAAAGTCATATCACTTTTTCTGATAAAGATGAACATTATGTCAATGTAGATGTAGATACTAAAGGAAAATGATGTTTTATTACTGATTTAGTCACTGAAAAACTTTTAAGAACATCTAGAAGAGCTTAGGTACATGAATCTGCTCTTCCATCGGTAAAGTGTATGAAATCTAAACACAGTCAAGTATTTCCAATAAAAACTTAAGTGTCTCGTCGTGGCACAGTGGAAATAGATCCAACTAGGAACCATGAGGTTGTCGGTTCAATCCCTGGCCTCACTCAGTGGGTTGGGGATCTGGCGTTGCCGTGAGCTGTTGTGTAGGTCCTATGTGGCTGTGGCTGTGGTGTAGGCCGGCAGCTGTAGCTCCGATTAGACCCCTAGCCTGGGAACCTCCACATGCCACAGGTGTGGCCCTAAAAAAAAAAAAGATAAAAAGAAACCCAAAAACTTAGTGTCTCAATTGAGATGTGCTGTAAATATAAGATATGCCCAGAATTTCCAGGATTTAAATGAAAAAGGAATATAAACTATCCACTGAACTATATTTTTACGCTGCTGTTAAAACGGTATTTTAAATAAAACATATAATTAAAATTAATTTTGCCTATCTCTCTTTTTCTTTTGCAGTGTGGCTACTCGAAAATTTAAAATCGCTTATGTAGCTCATTTCTGTTGGACAGCACTAATCCAGAATCTTGTCCACTCTGCAAAGGAGTAGGCCCTGCCATGACTAAAGTCTGCAACCATAACACCCCACGGAAACATCTCTTGGGCAGCAAGCCCTGCCATGTGGCAAAAAGCGGGCTGTTTATCCCAGAGCCGAAGGCTGCCCACTAGATAAGAACATAAGGCTTCACTTCCAGGCGTCTCAAACCACTATCTAGCCCCTACCGGCGGTGGCCGCCTCGTGTCTGGGAGTCAAAGGGCCCCGCTTCTAGATTTATGCAGCATTCCCTCACAGACGAAGCCCACTGTCTGCTGTGCGAGGGCAGGGCTGGAGCGGCCGGAGCCAGACTCACTGCAGTGCTTGGATCGCGCTGGTTTCCTTAAATCGCAAGTAGAGCAGATCACATTCTTCGGGAACATCACTTCATCGAATTCGTAAACTTGAAGAAACACTGATACATTGGCTTTTGTTATGGTGCCTGCAGAAAGGAAGGACAAACGTCAGTTCGGAGCAACACAGTGCACGGGATGTTCACACAATTTGTCCTGACAAAACACAACTACGACTGCTATATTTCATTCATTTTTTATTAAATGATTTGCTAAATAATTTTTTACTAAATAATTCATGTTCTTTTTATTTATTTATTTATTGCTATTTTAGTTCATTTTTTATTAAATGATTTACTAAATAATTTTTCACTAAATAATTCATGTTTTATTTATTTATTTATTGCTATTTTAGGGCTGCACCCAGGGCATATGGAGGTTCCCAGGCCAGGGGTCCAATCAGAACTACAGCTGCCAACCTACACCTGAGACACAGCAACGCAGGATCCGGGCCGCGTCTGCGACCTACGCCACAGCTTACAGCAATGCCAGATCCCCGACCCACTGAGCGAGGCCAGGGATCAAACCCACATCCTCATGGATACTAATCGGATTCGTTCCCACTGTGCCACAACGGGAACTCCCATAATTCACTTTTTAAATCAACAGCTTCATTAAGATAATATTCATAAACTCAGCTCACTTATTTAGAGTGTTTTTATAGTCACAGAGCTGTACAACCATTGCCACGATCAACTTGAGAACATTTTCATCATCCCAAAAAGAAATCCATGAGCAGTCACTCTCCATTTCTCTCTAATCTCACAGCCCCTGGGAACCACGCATCTACCTTGTCTCTCTGGATTTGCCTTTTTTGGGAAATTTCTTATAAATCGATTCATACATCATGTGGTCTTTTGCATCTGGCTTCTTTCAGGTAACATAACGTTTTCAAGGCTCATCTGTGTTACAGCATTTAAAAGTGCTTCATTCCTTCTTATTGCTGAATAGCATCCCATCAAATAAGCATATTACATTTTATCTACCTGTTCATCAACTAATGGACATTTGGTCCTTCAAGGATAGAAAAGGTCAAAAGTAAAAAGATGAAAAAAAAAAAAAAGAAGCAAGTATCAATCAAAGAATAGTGTAGGGTTCCCATCGTGGCTCAGTGGTTAATGAACCCAACTAGCATCCATGAGGACGCCGTTCAATACCTGGCCTTGCTCAGTGGATTAAGGATCTGCACTGCTGTGAGCTGTGGTGTAGGTCCCAGACTCAGCTTGGGTCCTGCGTTGCTGCAACTGTGGTGTAGGCGGGAGGCTACAGCTCCGACTGCACCCCTGGCCTAGGAACTCCATATGCCGTGGGTGAGGCCCTAAAAAGACAAAAAGACAAAAAAAAAAAAAATCAGTTTAATAAAGGAGTTTCCATTGTGGCTCAGAGGTAACAAGTCTGACTAGTAACCATGAGGACGCAGGTTTGATCCCTGGCCTTGCTCAGTGGGTTAAGGATCCAGTGTTGCGTGAGCTGTGGTGTAGGTCGCAGATGTGGCTCAGATACTGCGTTGCTGTGGCTGTGGTGTAGGCCAGAAGCTGCAGCTCTGATTCAACCCCTAGCCTGGGAACTTCCACATGACATCATGGGTGCAATACTAAAAAGACAAAAAAAAAAAATAGTGTGATAATATTAATATCAGACAAAGGAGACTTAAGAGCACAGAGTATTACTACGAATGAAGAGGCTCACTGTATTTTGAAAAAAGATTCAAGAGATATGAACTCTAAACTTGAATACATGGAGTACATATAACTATGATACACACTCATGTATATAATAGCTTCAAAATAAGCAAAGGGAAAAGTCTGTCTAATCTAGCATCAGAATGAGATCACATACCTCTCTCGGGAACTGGCCAAAACAAAGCAAAAAAGTAGTATGAATTTATAAGATCTGAACATAATTATTAACACCCTGATCTGATGGATTTCTATGGTTGTCTGTACCCAAGACCTAGAAAACATACCCTCTTTTCAAGCACATATGGATCATTTACAGAAACTGACCACATGCCAGGGCATAATGCAAATTTCAAAACAATTTTATTTATTTGTTTGTTTGTTTGTTTTAGGGCCACACCCACGGCACATGGAAGTTCTCTGGCTAGGGGTGGAATCAGAACTGTAGCTGTTGGCCATAGCAATGTGGGATCCAAGCTGCGTCTGCGACCTACACCACAGCTCATGGGAACGCCAGATCCCTGACCCACTGAGTGAGGCCGGGGATGGAATCCACATCCTCAAAGATAATAGCTGGATTCTTTTCTGCTTTGCCACAACGGAAACTCCTCATAACAATTTTAAAAGAGTGTCATACAGACTGCAAGCTCAGTATATAACACAATGAAGTGAAAGTGTTTTCGTTCTAAATAATCTGTGGGACGATGAAGAAAAAAATAAAAGCAGGAAACATTCAAAACTGAAAGATTATGCAAACCCTGCATATCAAGTTTTTGGCAAAGTCCTTTGAAGGAGTGCTGCTTGTCTGCAGCACTGTCAGTAAGACAGTTCTACTGTCACCGCCTTCTATACGAAGAGCCTCAACTTACCAGGGTCTGTTACACAACTTAGGGCAAAAAAAACCAGGTTGATAATCAGTAGCAGGTAAGGCAGAAAAAGGTAATACAAGGAGAACTCCAGCTCTTGACAGAGGCCGAGTACTTCCCAGGTGTATTCGGTATAAACCATCCCTTGCAGGACGAGATGCAGGATAACAAAGGTGTAGTTTCTGAAAGGAAACAGGTACATGACTTGTTCACATGGGCTTCTCTGTGAAGAAATCATACCATACTACAGAAGTGAACCAAGGAACAACCACTTCCTTTGGGCTTGAGATGACAGTAAGAATTACAAAGAAATCTAGTGAAACATTTTGCATACTGCCTACCACATAGTAAGTATTCAATAAATGTTATCTATTGTTATCATCCACTATCTTTGTTGGGAATTGAGGTCTCGCCATCAGTATTTACTTCCTTTTATAGAAATGCATGTCAATACTTTCTCGTTCTTTAAATATTTCTATTTAAAATTAGATACGTCAAAACCCCAGAGCCAAAAGGCAGATTATCCGTGAGTAGAGGTTCTGCACCCGGGACTCCTGATCCTTCCTGTAACCTTCCTTCCCCGCATACCATGCTAGAGATTGAAACAGAAAAGATAATATTTAAATTTTGAAGTATAAATACCGTGTATGGAAGAGGTAATGAAGCAATCTCAGCAAGGCTCTCTGAAGGCATTCTGGAATTAGATAGGAAAATACCTGAAAAATATAAATGAAAGAGAAAGATTCAGTTTCATTTTTCATTCCCCCCACTCCTCAACAAATTAGATGCTTCACTTTTGGCCAGCAATACCGGAGATAATAAGGTGTGTTTCTGCACAGGTGCAGAGAAGAGATTTAAGGGAGAACAAAGAGGGGAGCTTCCCTCTGCTGGTCTTCCTTTGATGCCAGCTCCTCCATTTCCATCCTGACCCCAAACAAGGTACCAAGTTGGGGTCTTCAGGCAAAAGGGATGGATCAGGTAATGCTAATGCGAACTGTTCATGTAAGCTTCCCTGCCTTGGATTCAATCCTAGGTTCTGGAGTCCACCTCCAGACCACTGGGCATTAGTCCAGGCACCTCCCAACCCAACCCCTTCCCAAGGCTGCTCACCCCAATTTTGCTCACTTTGATCCCTGGAGGAGTGTGGGCAGCCCAATGTTTTCTGCTCATACTACTCCCAGTTTTACCCATCAGGCCCCTCCAGGCAGACACTGCTCACATCCACGCCCAATTCCAGGCACCAAAGCCACAGAAAAACAGCCAACTCTGAGAATGTTATCTTCTCTCAAGGCATCATCAAAACATTACTTTCAACAGTAACAAAACAAAAACAGAGTGACTTTGAAATATACCAAAATTCTCATAAGTGAAAGAGCAAGCGAACAAACAAATGAAAATCTCTCTTTTTGTGTTCTGATGGAAAACTGGTGAGCCTTGGAAACTGGTGGTTTTCCAGTCCCGTGGCCTCTAAGCATCACTGTTACCTGTGCTCCTCCTCTGATCAGGCCTTTCAAGCAAGGGGTTTTCGAGCAGATGCAGATTGTAACAACACCAACTACCAACAAAGCCAGGTAGAACAAGAAGAGAAACAAAAAGTCCATCCTGGGCTACAAAGGAACAGAAACAGTGTGACTACTACTGAGGGGTATGTTCCAACTCATATTCTCAGATATCAGTTTCCTAAATGGCTCCCCAGACAGAATTCACCAGCCTTCAAGCACACACTCCTTGTCAGTGGGGCTTCCCAGCTGGTCCTCCTTTAAAAGTTTCCTTTTCAAACCACTGTGGTCTGCTTTGTGGCATCTCCTGCCTGCAAATACCAAAATTTGAGCGGAAAAATATGCAAAACGCACTTGCCTCCCCTCCTCCAGCAATAAATCATTATTTTACTTTGCCAAATATAAGTATTCCCAAAAACCTTGATATAAATGTACCCCCAAAGAATCTGCTGACGATGCTAGTTTAATAAGCACCCACTAGAGGCAGTCAGGGGTCCACAGCCAGAAAAAGGCATGGCATCTTATGAAACATCCTTCCAGGACAGTGACCACAACAATCCGGAATCACCCAGGGAGACCAGGACCAACACACAGGCCTGTGTTAATAAACTGGAAATGGTTACTCTTGGCCTTAGCAGATATTCTGGGCGGGACTTCCAACTGAGATAACTAAACTCAGAAACTCTTCATGAGATAAGATAGGAAACAGCAGCAATTCTCACGAGGTGCTTCAGGGTCCCCAGCCTACATATTTATTCTGTTTGCATAGTTTTCAGCCGGCAGCTCTGACATTCCTCGTTCGAACATTCACGGAGAATTCAAATGGCATCTCCTCTTGTGCAGCGGCGTGCGCCTGGCACAACAGGTGGCACCCAAAACCGCAGAAGACATGATTCCTCTGGAGACTGGATCGGGCTGCAGAGACATCAATTCAACACTCACAAAACGCGACAGGCTAGGAGTCAGGGGCGGAATACATTATGGAAAAGAATCTGAAAGTTGGGGGATGTTGAGACCCTGCAAGGTGAACAAGGTTGTAAGATTTTGAGAGGAAAAGCTAATTGGGAGCTTTTGGATCTCTGGTGTTTATCCCTATGCCCGAGGAGCTCCCGCTGGCGACCCGACAGAAAGGCATCTAAAGGAAACTCTCGGTCCAAAGATCCTAGCAGGTGGTCCTGGCCCGTGCTTTCCCGAGGATCCGAAACCCGGGACGGGTGCAAAGATTAGAAGGGACACTGGAGGTGTCTGGGCGCTGGGCGGGATGAAGGCGGGGCTGCAGCCGCACACAAAAGGGGGAAGGCCGGGTCAGACAAGGAGACCAACTACCCTGTGCCAGCTGGGATATCTAAAAGCTAGCAGAGGCGGACTTACAGCCGAGATCCCCCAACTGCCAGCAGCACCCGGCCAGCGCCTCTAGGGCGCGTCCCCGGACTTCCGGCGAAACCGTGACGTCACACGCGACGCCGGGCCCTGCCCGACTTCCGGCGGAGCCGCCGCGGACGGCCGCGGGGCGGGGCCTGACGCTTCCGTGCCGCCTCCTCGGCGGTGTATGTTGCTTCCCGATGTGGCTTCTCCACACGGCGGTTAAGTGTGACCGCTGGGAGGTCCGGTTTTGCAGAACTGTTGCTGGAAATCTTCTAAAAAGACTTTCCTAGGTCTGGTGCGGCGAGGACGCCGAGGTTGTGAAGCGGAAGGAGCCGCCCCGCAGCCTGGGTAGAGCCCAGTCAGAGCCCGGGTCCTAGCCGAGCCAGGGCCCGGGGCGGCCCAGGGCAGGCACGCTTAGGGCCTCAGACTCTGTCTTCGTGGTGAACAGAGTTGGCTTTGCCTTCTGCCAGTCACACCGCTGGGAGCTGTCTGAACCGTCCCAGTGTCTTCACTCCTGCTGTCTCGGAACAGCTCTGAACATCCTGCTCCTGGGAGCATGACAATCGCTTGACTCCAAACCTGGAGGATAAGAGAGAGGGCTGTTTAATGATAGTCGAACCTGGAGTGAGAAGAACTGCTTCCAAACATAGCATTGAGAAGTCCCCTGTAGGGTGTTCATTTGCCCTGAATGCCTCTGAATCCACTGAGACCACCTATTCTCGAACGCCTCTGAAAACCTGCTTGTAACTGAGCCAGGCCATTCCTCCCTTTGAGAGGAAATGTCTGATCTCCAAACACGAGCATTAAAGCGCCTCTCTCTTCCTGTCTTTGCTGCCTAGCCCAGCTTCTTAAGCCCTTTTTTAAAAACATAACCAACGTGGGCACTTTCTGATACATTAAGTAAAAGGCCTGCGTGAACTTGTGGACACAGAACTGAAAAACCAAAACCAGAAAATGTGATGCCACCAGGGAACACTGTGGTTATGGACGGAAACTCATCACCTATTCAGAGTGGCTGGATTTCATCAGTGTCTCAGCCGACTCATCACCTTGCTGGTGAATTCTGAGCTGGTGGTTAAGTATTTTGATTAGCATTCTTCACTCATAAATGCAGAACTTTGTTTTTATCCCCATTCATTTCTCTCTGGATGGTTTCAGTTGAGCCTAGCTTTAAATCTTGGTCAGTCACTTAGGGTATTTTGTGCTGGGCCACTTTGCTTTCCTTTTTAAAAAAATTATGCAACTGGTACGATATTATGTTCTCCTGGTAAGAGTCAAACTATACAAAACAAAAAAAAAAGGAAATCTCCTTTGACCATGACGCCTCCCGAATCTCAGTCCCTTGACAGAATTAATCATTTAGTGTGTATCTTCCAACACTCTTTTACACATTTCTATATATGTGCTTATTCAGGACATGTATTTAGTACCCAGTATATGCCAGGCACTCTTTTAGGCACTGGAACATAGCAATAAAACAGAGAAAAATCCCTGAGCTTCATAGCTTACGTTCTGGTGTGAATATATGAATATACAATTTATTGTTTACCAGAATGGCATTATTTTATACATAGTGGTTCCTCATCTTGCTTTATTATTTTATACATAGTGGTTCCACTTCTTGCTTTATTTTTTTCGGCAGTTATGTCTTGGTGATCTTTCCACACCACTATGTATAGATCTACGATATTGTATTTATCTCATTATATGCATTTCATTATTTAACCGAGCCATAACTCAACTGTTCAGGTTCCGAACTGAAGCGCCTACAAGGGATTTGCAGATAACAAAGCACTGAAGTGATAGTGTGGAGCAGGTGTGTTTTGTTCTAAGCAGAAGTAGATATTTATACAGACCAAAGGACTGTTAACTTGAATTCTAGTGTTTTAAGAGTATTTGAAAACCTGGATTTTTATAACATAAATCTAATTTCTGTTGGCAACTAATTCAAGATTGGAAAACACCATTCAGGTTAAACACAGCACAGCTGCAGAACAAATTTAGTCCAAGGGCTGCCAGTTTGCAACCTTTAATATAATTTCTTATTACTAAACATTTTGGTTAATTTCGGTTTCTGCTGTCACAAACAGTGCTGCAGTGGAAATACCTTCCTGAACTTCATTACCCACAAATAGGCGTATTTTTCTAGGACAGCTACAGGAAGTAGAATTTCTGGGTCACAGAATACGTAGGCATTTTTAATTTTAATCAATACTATTAAATTGCTCCTCAGCTACAAATGTCTGAGAGCCTGTTTCCCCAAACCCTTGCCAATATTTAGTAGATCAGTTCCTTTAACATATACATTCTGATGAGTGAACTGGCATTTTATTTATTTGCTGAACACACACTTACGTAACACTGTGTTCCAAGTACTAAGTACTTTAAAATATCATTTAATCTTTATAGTAACTTTATGGGATGATTATTATTATACCACTCTTATAAGTGAGGAAATAGAGGCATTGAAAAGTTAAAATTTTTCTTAGGAGCATAGAGTGAGAGCCAGAGGGCTTAAAAATCAGTGTTCTTGAGGGAGTTGTGGTTGTGGCTCAGCAGAAACGAATCCGACTAGGATCCATGAGGATGTGGGTTCGATCCCTGGCCTTGCTCAGTGGGTTAAGGATCTGGTGTTGCCATGAACTGTGGTGTAGGTTGCAGACGCAGCTCAGATCCCGTGTGGCTATGGCTGTGGCTGTGGTATAGGCCAGCAGCTGCAGCTCCGATTTGACCCCTAGCCAGGAAACTTCCATAAGTCTCAGGTGCGGCCCTAAAAAGCAAGAAAAAAAAAAAAAAGGAGTTCTTGATTACTGTGCTGGGCTGTCTTAATTACAACTGGCTGACCTCTGGTGATGTTGAACATCTTGTGTGTTTCCTGGCCGATCGTCTTTCCTCCATTGTGAATTGCTTACGGTTATCCTTTTGCCATTTTTATTGGGTTTGTTTACCATCTTCCTATTGCTTTGTGGTACTTACCTATTTTATGTGTGTGTTAGGGAACAGTCTTAGATGCTTCTCTTAGTTTAGGTTCCCCAAGAGCGAATCCGAAGACAAGGATCTTGTATAAGTTGTTTGTTTGGGGAGCTATTCCCAGAAAACACGATGAGGGTTGGAGAAGTGCGACTAAAGAGTGGAAAGTCAAGAAAGCAGATGTTGCTTTGTAGATGTGGCCAGGTGGGGCTCAGTCCCACTGAGAGGCTCCATGGAACAAGCCTCAGAATTGTTCCCCTGAGGGGCAGCTTGTTCCAGCTGGGATCTTCACACAACTTCCCCTGGGGCCGTAACTCCCTATTCCTTCTGATCTGCCCACACGTAGGCCAGCCCAGCCCCAAGTACAGAGCACACCCTCAGCAGACACTCAGGAAGCCCTCAGCCTATACAGGCCTGGTCTGCAGGCGACCTCCGTGGGAGGCTGTGGGGTTAAAGGCAGGGTGCCTACAGTGTCTACTATGCTGTTATAACAGAGAGACTCCAAAACACGGTGGTTTCAGTAGGAAAGAAGTTTATTTCTTTCCTATGCAGTAGTCCAGAAGAGGTAGGCAGTTCTGGTCCACACGTTCGCGCAATGAAACCACACAACTCATCACAGGACTTGGTGCGGTTCGGGTTCTCTTTGTCTAGCACAGAAAGAAGTGAGAAGGACAGTGATAGGAAAGAAGTGGGTTCCTGAGTATAGGGCACCGGGAAGGGGAGAGCGGACGGCGAGAGAGCTCTTCCCTGAGAACTAAGGTGGCTACACTTCTATAATCAAAGGAAAAGTGGGGAGGGACCACCTTCTTCTTCTTCCTTTGTAAGGGTGTTGTAGGAAAGCGGGGTGCAGAGGATGGTCGTATAGAGGGGCCCCAGTGAGGTGGTTAGTTTTTATGGGCTGGGTGAACTTCATAGGGTAATGAGTGGGAGGATTATTCCAACTATTATGGAGAAGGGGGTAGAAATTTCCAGGAATTAAGCCATCGCTGCCTCGGAACTGTCATGACCCCTGTGGGCAAGTCATTTAGCATGCTGATGTTTTACAGTGAGCGTATAATGAGGCTCAACCTCTGCTGGAAGTCAAATCTTGGGCCTAGCAAGTTCTAACCAGTTTTTGTTAAACCCCAAAGACTGTATCATTCTTTTATTGCTTTTTTGTTGTTGTTGTTTGTTTGTTTTTTCATTTTTGGCCATCCCCAAGCATATGGAATTCCTGGGCCAGGGATCGGATCCAAACCACAGTCATGACCTAAGCCACAGCTGTGGCAACACCGGATCCTTGACCCACTGTGTCAGGTCTGGGATCTAAGCCTTGTCCCAACGCTCCCAAGAAGACACCCATCCTGTTGCACCACAGCAGGAACTCCTGTCATTCTTTTAAAGGTTGTGCCCTGCTTCCTTTCTTCGTGTCTCACTAGGACCCAGATTATTCCTATCTTGTTGTTCCTCCACTAGGTCAAACTTTCTCTAATTATAACACCCTTCAGTGACTTAGAAATTTTTTTCACAGAGCTTTTTGGCCAAAAGAAATATCTAACAATCATATCCCTTAAATAATTATCTCTGAACAACTTCATAAGTATTTATTTCCTGACAACTTAGTGCGCCTTGCACAATTTATTATACTTTAAAAACAGATTGAGGAGTTCCCGTGGTGGCGCAGCTGTTAACGAATCCAACTAGGAACCATGAAGTTGCGGGTTGCATTCCTGGTCTTGCTCAGTGGGTTAAGGATCTGGCGTTGCCATGAGCTGTGGTATAAGTTGCAGACATGGCTCGGATCTGGTGTTGCTGTGGCTCTGGCGTAGGCCTGCGGCTACAGCTCCAATTAGACCCCTAGGCCTGGGAACCTCCACGTGCCGCAGGTGCAGTCATAAAAAGCAAAAAAAAAAAAAAAAAAAAAAAGATTGAAAACCACCAGTCTCATTCCTGTTCCATATAGATATTAATACTGGTAGCACTTGCTTTCTAAATCCATCTTCATAAAGATGAGACATCAGGAATTTACCTATCTAATGCTGAAAATGCGCACTTAAGCTAGCATTTTATGTACAACACAGATATCACTGTTTGATCAGGGCTCTAACTCAGGACAAATATCGTAGTGGTCAGTCAGTTCCTGAAACTCATGTGTTCCTGGAATTTTATTTCTTCCCTCTGTACTTCAGAACCTCTAAGCATGAACCTTGACACTTGTATGTTATAAATAGCACACGAGAATATACACTATTTAAGCCTAAAACCGAAAATTTAATTCGAGTGTGATAGAGAGGGTTGTATCACCTGTGAGCCACATAACAAAGAATCCCTCTGTGGAGCATCCCTAAGCCCTCCTGTCAGCCCCTGAAACTGGACCTGTGGTATCAGTGTTTTACCTGCTACAAGATCGGTTGACAGGACCAACCACCTTTTATGCCTCCATCTCTTGTCCCTGGGGGAATGACGGTGGCAGTACTTTGGAAATGGGATATGGGACTTCACAGGTGCTCTTGCAACAGGCAGTTATAGCACATGATGCATGTTCATAACCAGTGACTTATTGGTCAGAAGGAATTTTACAGTGGGAGGGGAAGAAGAAAAAACATGGAAAGGAACATGACAAAAATATCTTTGTTGGAGAGCAAACTTTGGGTCTGTTTTCGCTTACTGTTGTATCAGCAGCATCTGTTTTGGTGCCTAGTTCATACTAGGATGTGTGGAATGAGTGAAAGAGAAAGGATAATCTATACCCAAAGCAACACCTGTACTCTAGATAGCAACCAAAACCAAAAATTCTTCTGGCCAGTAGGTGGGGCCATAGTGTGTCACCATTAACCAGCTTGAAGTAGAACATGGCTATGGCCAAGTTTATACTTCCAAATTTCCACTTGGCTTTTGCTACCTTGATTGCTGTCCCTTAAGGCAACTGTGTTCTGCTACCAGGTCAAAGAGATTGTCAAGGCAGGAGTTCCCATTGTGGCGCAGCGGAAACAAATCCGACTAGGAACCATGAAGTTGCGGGTTCAATCCCTGGCCTCCTTCAGTGAGTGGGTTAAGGATCCGGCGTTGCCATGAGCTGTGGTGTAGGTTACAGACACGGCTCGGATCTCGCATTGCTGTGGCTGCGGCGAAGGCCGGGGGCTACATCTCCGATTAGACCCCTAGCCTGGGAACCTCCATATGCCGCGGGTGCGGCCCTTAAAAGGACAAAAAAAGAAAGGTGGGGGGATCATCAGGGCAGAATCTCCATATCTGAATCACTTCTGAACTTGTCTTAAGCCAGTGCACTGTTCAGCTCTCCTCATCCTTAACCCACTGAGCGAGGCCAGGGATGGAACCTGCGTCCTCATGGATACGTGTCAGGGTCATTAACAACTGAGCCATGACGGGAACTCCCTGAACTTGTCTTCAGCCAGTGCACTGTTCCGCGCTAGTGCATTGTTCACCCCAGATGCTCTGTTACTCTGGTCACCATCACTGTAGCTCACCGTCAGCTATGGTATCTCACAAAAGAGGGCAGAATTATACTAAATAATTACCCATCGTTATCTGAAATTCAGATTTAACGGGGCGAATTGTATTTTTATTTGCTAAATCTGGGGGTCCTATCTCCAGCTACCTACCTTAATGCCTCCCAACAGAGATTCTAGTTTTCTTTTCCACTTGAGACCAGGAATTAGGCTTGCATTTGGCACCTTGTCACCTCTGGCTGGCAGGAGCAGCAGCCAGCTTTGGACATGGAACTTAGGCTGAGCTGTCTCAGGCTGCTCTCTGATGCATTTTCAGAAGAGAGAAGTCACCTGACAACACAAAGAAAAGGCAGACAAGCAAGATTACAGGCTGGCTGACAGAGGACTGTCCATTCCTTTGTAGGATGTGTACAATTTGTTCTGCGCTTGTTTTCTTTGTATGTGACACAGAAAGAGGCTGGAGAAGGACAAGGGGTGATATCCCCAGAGCCATGGGGAGAAATGAGTGGCACTTTTCGGTTGGTGCCCCAGAGTCATGACCTTCTTCTGAATGCTCTCGACACCAAGGGACTCAGGACTGACACTGGGCTCTGTGAAGGGCAGACACGAATGTCCTTCCAGGAAGAGATTCAGAGTGAAGATACTGGATGGGAAGTCATGTGGGATTTAAGACTATGAGCTCAGGAACCAGGCTTCCTGGGGTCCAGTCCAGGCTCCATCTCTTCTAGTGAATCATTTTTACTTAACCTCTCTGTCAGTTTCCTTATCAGTCAAGTTAGGATAAGAGACTCCACTTCAAAGGTTGTTGTGAGAATTGAGATCATGCGTATGAAGCACATTCCTTCAACATTGACCGCTCATACGGATGCAATACTCAGAGTTACCAAATGTGATCAATATAGGAGAACAGAGTGGGAAGAATTTCTGATGCAGGAGGTGTGGGGTATCTAGGTTCTTTATGTTGCGAGTAATAGTAAGCCTAACTCAAACTGGACTAAACAACAAGGAGACTTCTTGGCCTCTGCCAATGGAATGTCCAGCAATGAGGCAGGCTTCAGGAATGGTTTGAATCAGCAGCTCAGTGCCATCATCAAGGACAGTTCTTTTGTCCTGTCACATCAGTATCAGCTTCATGCTCAGACCAGCTTTCCTCCTGGTGATGGGATGCCTGGCACCCTCACTTCCAGTGAGGAGAGAGTGGGGAGGCTTAGGCTGGCCTTCCACGTAGGGAGTGCTGAGATTCACCCTGGCTGGATGGAGGCGCGCCAGGGACAGAGCTGGGAAAATGCAACATGCCCTCTGGTGAGTTAAACAAGGCCCCCTCCTAAAGCTTCGGGGGGATCGATTTCTCCTAAATCACCTGAGACACTCAAGGGAGAGGAAGATTCCAGCTGGAGACCTGGGTAATACGAGGAAGGGACATGGATGCCTGGTAGGCACTCAGTAAGTAGGCATTTAATAAGTTGTTCTATCTGGAATGATGGGAGCAATATGTCAAAAGTGTCCCCAATTAAGAGTGGGCCCAGGATGAGTGAAGGTGCGACAGTGGAAACATTGAATGCAGGGGGTGTGGCAGGAGCTTGAGGTGGACGCCCTTCACCTCCCAGACTCAAAGGCAAATCTGTTAATAAAATATCTTCCTGGCGGAGCCGTCTCCTGGTGTAGGTTCAAGAAAATGTGCATTCAAAGGAAAAGGAAGGAAATTCTAGACACAAAGTTGCAGCCTCACAGCTTTGCAAGGTCACCCAGAACTGGTGCGATTCCTTAGGAAGAGCAAGAGGGCGTAAAGAGAGAAGAGGCAGAGGCTCTCCAACACCTCAGGGTGGCAGGAAAAGAGATGCTGGCAGAGACAGCCAAGTTGGCATGGTGAACCAGGAGGGCCACTGTGGGAGCCAAAGAGGAGGTGTTCACTTCTCTGCAGTGAGCCTCCATCCTGGGAGGTGCGGGGGAGCGACCGGGAACAAGCGACCCACAGACTCTGTCCCTGGAGAAGCGAGGTGCCCCCTATCCTGGCACCAGGTTCGAATGACTCCTCTGGTCCCCGAGCCACCACAGCACCTCCTCTTGCTATATATAGATGGCGCATCGCTGGCCAGGAGTGCCAGAATCCGCAAGATTAGCAGCTTACAAACTGCAGCCTGGAGGCAGGGCGCCCAGTGCCTTCCGTGTCAGAAGCCTGGGGGCCGGAGGAGAGGCGTCTGGAATACACCGTGAGATTGTCACAGCAGCTGGCCTTAATCACCCTGACGATGGTGCTCCCGGGGGTGGAGCAGGACATCGAGAGGGGAGTGTGTGTAGCGGAGAGCAGTTCAAATTGCCCCAGAGTCCTCTGTGCCGCACGCAGCCTCTGTTTCCCCATAGCTGGACTGAGCTTGGCTCCTGTGACCCGTGGTCCAAATGGGCAGCGTATCTGATCCTCCAAGCCTCTCTCCTTGCCTGCTGCTCAAACTTCTACTTTTCTTGGATGTGAAAGAGGCTCTGAGTCCTGGTGCAAGCAGTCTATTCTACAGTTTACGATGTAAACTGTAAGCTGTTTTCGTTTTTTGTTTTTGTCTTTTTTTAAAAAGGGCCATGCCCACAACATATGGATGTTCCCAGGCTAGGGGTCGAATCGAAGCTGTAGCTGCTGGCCTACACCACAGCCACAGCAACGCCAGATCCAAACTGAGTCTGTGACCTACACCACAGCTCATGGCAACACTGGGTCCTTAACCCACTGAGCTAGGCCAGGGATGGAACCCGTCCTCATAGATACTAGTCAGGTTCATTACCACTGAGCCACAACGAGAACTCCTAAACCGTAAGCTTTTGCAAAAATGTTTCGCCTTTCTAAAATCCTTATCTTGGAGTTTCCATTGTGGTACAGTGAAAATGAACGCAACTGGGAACCGTGAGGTTGCACGTTAGAACCCTGGCCTCGCTCAGTGGCTTAAGGATCTGGCGTTGCCGTGAGCTGTTGTGTAGGTTGCAGATATAGCTCGGATCTGGCCTTGCTGTGGCTGTGGCATCACCCAGCAGCTGTAGCTCTGATTAGACCCCTAGCCTGGGGACTTCCATATGCTGCAGGTGCAGCCCTAAAAAGCAAATTAATTAATTAATTAATTAAAGTCCCCACCTTGACACTAAAAAAATATATTTTATTGCAGAACTTAATCTTTTCAACAGACACACTTAAGTCTACTTAGGTGGTTGAAAGACAAAAAGGCTTTTTTTGTGTGTGTCTTTTTTTAGGGGCCACACCCGTGGCATACGGAGGTTCGCAGACTAGGGTTCCAGTCGGAGCTGTAACCCCTGGCCTACGCACCACAGCCACAGCAACATGGGATCCAAGCCGGTCTGAGACCTACACCACAGCTCACAGCAACACTAGATCCTTAACTCACCAAGTGAGGCCAGGGATCAAACCCTCAACCTCATGGTTCCTAATTGGATTCGTTTCTGTTATGCCACAATGAGAACTCCCCAAAAAGGCTTTTTTAAGGCAAAATCCTTCTACACACACACCCAGTTTCCATCTAAAGCCTGAGGGCCGGGGAAAGAGCAGTGGGTATCAGGGATGGAAAGGGCGACCTCTCAGGATCTCAAACTCTCCTCCACATGTTTAAGGACAGGCGCTGTCTGTTCCAGGCAGGACTGCAAGGGGCTCACATAGACACGCAGGGAAATGACAAAGGGGAAGTGAGCCTAAGAAAGACAAACTGTGGAGTTCCTGTCGTGGCTCAGTGGAAACAAACCTGACTGGCATCCATGAGGACACAGGCTCGATCCCTGGCCTTGCTCAGCAAGTTAAGGATCCTGCATTGCTGTGACCTGTGGTGTGGGTCGCCGACATGGCTCAGATCTAATGCCAGGCATTGCTGTGGCTGTGGTGTAGGCCGGCAGCTACAGCTCCAATTTGATCCCTAGCCTGGGAACCTCCATTTGCCACTGGTGCGGCCCTAAAAAGATCAAAAAAAAAAAAAAAGACAAGCTGTGCCAGTGGGCTGATGTCACTTCTGTCGTGGAAGAGGGATGCTGGGAGAGGCCCTCACCAGCGCGTGGCTCACAGACCAGCTCTCACACAACTTCAGGCCAAGGCTAATGACGGGATGGGGCTGAGCAGAGAGTCAGGTCTGGACCCGGCCACGACAGCTACTTCGTTCTCCACGCTCATGTTGCTGACGCTCCCCGTGACACAGCGGTGGGATTTAGAGTCCCACACGAAGCTCCTCACCCCACACTCCTCTCCAGAGAGCACCCCCAGCAAGCCCCGCCCTTAATGCACACCAGACCCATGGTCAAGTAAAGCCCCAACGTTTGCCCTGTTTACTGCTAAGCCAACTCTCCTACTGTCTTCTTCGGTTGAAACCCCGGGGGCCCCCGGTATCCCTGACTCCTGAGGCTGGGTCTCCACCCACCATCTTCCCCCACATCTCAATGCTTACAGGTTACGCAGGAAAATCACTGCCCTTATCTGCGGTAGGAACTATGCCAGGTGCTCACCACGTGGCTTCCTCTTTCTGGGCACAAGGGAAGATGACATCTCCCAGGCTACTTTGAAGTTTGTTCTGGGCACCGAAAAGCAAGCAGAATAAATGTAGGTCAATTCTAGACTGTGCCCTTAAAACATTCTCGCATACTCCTCTGGCAGTCTCTTCCCCTTCTGCAGTGACCTCTACAGAAGTGACCACATGTTTAAGACGTGGTCATCACAAGATAAGGATCTAGAACCCTGTGTCTTTTCCTGGAGGTGGCCCCTACCCCCAGCCCAGGACAGCCACCCAATGCACACTGGCCTATGGTGTAGGCGATAAATAAAACTCCACTATATTCAGCTACAGAGACTGCAGGTCACTTGGTACAGCTGTTAGCATGAGTCACTCTGACTGATACGCTGTCCAAGTTGTTGGCCCCATGCCAATCATCCGTCCTGCCCTCAGAATTCCTTTATGGCCTCGGTCAACTTCACCTCTCGTGTCATGGGGTTGGACAATCATCTGGAGCAACCCCAATGCCCCCCCAGCAAGGTGCTGAGGACACAGTGCAGGTACACTCTGGGGCTTTGGGCAGGAGGTCACGATGGGACCGCAAGATATTAATGCCCAGTTTGGACTCTGTCTCCTCAGTCCAGAGCGGCTGGACGTGTCAGGGTAGACTTGGCACAGAGAGAGGAAGACGCCCGCCAGTTCTAAACCAATGTCTGGGTCTAGCCAGTCAATCCCATTTGCCCACATTTGCCCTCATTGGCCAAGGCTGCTTGCCCAGCTCTTAACACATCCTGAATGAAGAGCCTTTTAACCGTATTCTGATGCAATCTCACCACAACAATGCAGAAGTTTGCCAGGGCTGCCGTAGAAAAATGCCACAGACTGTGTGGTCTAAACAAGAGAAATTAAAAAAAAAAATTTTTTTTTTTTACTGTAATTGATTTTGCAATGTTCTGCCAATTTCTGCTGTACGGCAAAATGACTCAGTTATACGTACATATACACTCTTATTTTTAGGCAAGAGGTAGATTTATTAAGACAGGACACTTGTGAGAGGTACGAGTGGGCAGGCGAGGAGGCTCCACCAACATTATTTTTTTTAAATATTATTTTCCATCATGGTCTATCCTGGGAGGTTGGATATAGTGCCCTGTGCTCTACGGTAGGACCTTCTTTATCCAATTTAAATGTAATAGTTTGCATCCGCTAACCCTAAGCTCCCAGGCTGTCCCATTCCCTCCCCCACCTTGGCCATCACAAGTCTGTTCTTGATGTCTATGAGTCTGTTTCTGATCTATAGATATGTTCATGTGTGCCATATTTTGGATTCCACATGTAAGTGGTAGTACATGGCATTTGTCTTTCTCTGTCCAACTTACTTCACTTAGTATGAGAATCTCTGATTGCATCCATGTTACTGCAAATAACATTATTTTGTTCATTTTCATGGCTGAGTAGTATTCCATTGTATTTATGCACTACATCTTCCCAATCCATTCATGTCTTGATGGACATTTAGGTTGTTTACACGTCTTGGCTATTGTGAATAGTGCTGCAGTAAACATACAGGTGCATGTATCTTTTGAATTATAGTTTTGTCCAGATATATGCCCAGGAGTGGGGTTGCTGGATCATATGGTAATTCTTTTTTTTTTTTTTTTATCTTTTTGCCTTTATCTAGGGCCACACCCGCGGCATATGGAGGTTCCCAGGCTAGGGGTCTAACAGGAGCTGTAGCTGCCGGCCTTCGCCACAGCCACAGCAACGCGGGATCCGAGCCGCGTCTGCAACCTACACCACAGCTCACGGCAATGCCGGATCCTTAACCCACTGAGCAAGGCCAGGGATTGAACCCGCAACCTCATGGTTCTTAGTCGGATTCATTAACCACTGAGCCACGACGGGAACTCCCATATGGTAATTCTAATTTCAGTTTTCTGAGGAACCTCCATACTATTTTCCATAGCGGCTATACCAACGTACCTTCCCACCAACAGGTAGGAGGGTTCCCTTTTTTCCACACTCTCTCCAGCATTTGTTATTTGTAGACTTATTAATGATGGCCATTCGGACTGGTGTGAGGTGGCACCTCATTTTATTGTAGTGTTGATCTACACTACTTTAAACAAGAAAAATTTGTTTTTGCACAGTTTTGAAGGCTGGAAAGTCTGAGATCAAGATGTTGGCAGGGCTGGTTTCTCCTGAAGCTCCTGTCTTTGCCTTGAAAACGGCCACCTACTCCTGGTGGCCTCATATGGTCTTTCCTCTGTGCACACGCATCCCTGGTCGCTGTGTTGTGTCCAAATGTCCTCCTATAGGGACACCAGTCACACTGGATGAAGGGCCACCCTGACGGCCTCAGCTTAATTTAATCAACCTTTTTTTTTTTTGTCTTTTTGCGTTTTCTAGGACCACACTGGCGGCATATGGAGGTTCCCAGGCTAGGAGTCTAACAGGAGCTGTAGCTGCCGGTCTACACCACAACCACAGCAATGCGGGATCCGAGCCGCGTCTGCAACCTACACCACAGCTCACGGCAACGCTGGATCCTTAACCCACTGAGCAAGGCCAGGGATCGAACCTGCAACCTCATGGTTCCTAGTCGGATTCGTTAACCACTGAGCCACGACGGGAACTCCTAAACATTTTTTTTTTTAGTTAAAAAAATTAATGAATCTATTATGAGCTGTTTCCAAAAACAAACAAAAAACTGTCAAGATAATCAAAACCAAGGAAACTGCCACAGATTGGAGGGACCTGAGGAGAATGATGACTCTGTGGCATCTTGGATGGGATCTTGGAATGAAGAAAGCACATTAGGTGAAAACAAAGGAAATCTGAATTAGCTAATGATAATGGATCAAATTTTGTTCATTAGCTCAACTATACCTTAGTAATGTAATGCAGCATTAGGGGACATCGGATAGGGGGTACACAGACACTATGCTATAAAGATAGCAAACTGGAGTTCCATCGTGGCTCAGTGGTTAACGAATCTGACTAGGAACCATGAGGTTGCGGGTTTAATCCCTGGCTTTGCTCAGTGGGTTAAGGATCTGGCGTTGCTGTGAGCTGTGGTGTAAGTCACAGCTCAGATCCCGTGCTGTTGTGGCTGTGATGTAGGCCGGAAGCTGCAGCTCTGATTCAACCCTTACCCTGGTAACTTCCATATGCTGTGGGTGCAGCCCTAAAAAGCTAGGAAAAAAAAAAAGTTAAATCAGTAGGCCATTCAGCCTGCCAGACAGTGAGAGTGCTAGGGGAGGGCTCATGGAACAGAGACACCCGAACAGATTCTAGGGGGAGGTGGGAGGGCCGTGTGCAGACACCTGAAGGAAAACAATAGAGGCAGAGGAAGAGCTGGTGCAAAGGCCCTGAGGTGAGGGCGAGAGCACGGGGCGGTGTGGGGGAGGGGGGAGTCAGGGAGGTGGGAGGGGCCCGGCTGGCGGGGTCCTGCAGCCTGGGCCCGGTTCTGAGCAGAGGAGTGATGAGATCTGGCTTCCGGTTCAACAGTTCCTTCTGGCTGCTCCCTTGACAACAGACTGCCAGGGACGAGGGAAGACCACCGAGGGGCCCGAGACACCAGTCCAGGAGGGGGATGATGCAGCTTGGACCAGGAGTGCAGCAGCAGAAGTGGAGAGAAGCAGGTAGGTTCTGGTTACAGTTTTAAAGTCGAAGATAGTGTCCACAGGATTTACTGATGTTTTAACTCGGGAGGTACAACAAAAAAAGGAGTCAAGGGGGCCAGCCCTTCTCAGCAGCACCCGTCAGTGGTCTCCAGAGGTTGTTTTGGCCACACCTGCCGACATGCCCTTCCCTGACTCCCAAGAAGACTTGGCAACCCTGGGCCTGGCCTTTGTCCCTCCACATGATGGCACCCGCCACAGCTGGGCCCAAGCTTCTGAGTTAGGGGTTGGAAATGCCCAGGACACACTGGGAGCCTATTGGGACATCCCGGGCAAAAGAAAGCAGAACACAGAGTAGTAGGGAGAAAGGATCCGGGATGCGGGTGCAGAGACGTGCATCTTCTGGGGGCAGTTCTAGAGTCCAGGTCCATGAGGCTCACTGAGGGCTCAGACAGAGAAGGGCAGAGGCGGTCAAACACCATTCCTGCCACTCAGGAGCTTGTGTGCCCCTGGACAAGCTGCTTAAACTCTCTGAAGCTCTGTGTTCTCCCCTCTAACCTGGGGCTAACGGTTCCGACTCTTGGGTCATGATCCTCAGATGAGATAACACCTGTGTGACAACCGCCAGCACAGGGCGGGGTGGCTCAGTGTGTGTTACTTTCCCCACCCCATGTCAGCTGCAGGGTTTAGAGTGAACCCCTCAAGTAATTCGAGTTTCTAAAAATCAGCTTTCTGGAGGTATAATTATGCACAGTAAAGTGCCTACTGAAAGTGAACGACTCAGGCATGTCCCTGTGAAAACACCGCCACAGTCAGAATGCGGACCATTGCCAGCATCTGCGGAAGCTTCCGCACATCATCCCCGCCTCCACCTCGGCCCCAGAAATCACTGATCTGCCTTCCGACGTTTTAGACCACTTCGTATGTTATAGATTTAATCTAAATGGAATCATAGGGCCTTCTGTTACCAGCTCTTTTCACCTATCATTGTGCTTTTGATACTCATTTATACCGTTGTGTGCATCTGTAAGTCATTTCTTTTTATGACCGAGTGGCGTTCCATTGGACAGGTATACCACAGTGTTTCTCCATTTGCCAACAGACGGATGCTTAGATTGTTTCCAGTTTTTTGGCTCCTTGTGAATAGGGCTGCCACAAGCACTCATGTCCAAGTCGTTGTGTAGGCATATGCTTTCATTTCTCCTGGGCAAATACCTAGGCGTTGGGACGGGTGGGTCGTTTGAAAAGTGTTTAGTATGTTTAGCTTTTTTTTTTTTTTTTGCCTTTTGTCATTTTATGGCCGCACCCGCGGCATGTGGAGGTTGCCAGGCTAGGGAGCTGTAGCCACTGGCCTGCGCCGCAGCCACAGCAACGCAGGATCCGAGCTGCGTCTGCAACCTACACCACAGCTCACGGCAATGCCAGATCGTTAACCCACTGAGCAAGGGCAGGGATCGAACCCACAACCTCATGGTTCCTAGTCGGATTCGTTAACCACTGTGCCAAGACGGGAACTCCTGTTTAGCTTTTTAAGAAACTGCCAGACAGAAATCCATAATGAAAATTCATTAAGTAATATAAAAAGTAAATTAAAAAGCCAAATAGATGCTAAAAAAAATCCATAATGGTTATACCATTTTACATTGCCATCAGCAGTGTCAGACAACTCCCACTTTTTACCACGTAGAGAAACAGCAGTCTATTAGTCAAGAGGACAAAAGAGCAGCAGCCTGAGTACCGTCAGCCACGTGACCGCTGCGGTTTCTGTCCAGTCACGGCCCAGCACAGTCATGCAGCCTAACAGGCGTTCAGCGCCGTGCCTGAGGAGGTGTTCAGTTACCCCATCAGTCACTCTTCCACCAGGCTCTGGGGACACCGGTTCACTTGGCTTTTATTCCCAGTGACGATATACTGCAGCTCACTAGCACAGGGTTTTTTTGTCTGTTTGATTTTCAGCCACACTCGTGGCACGGGGAAGTTTCTCCCCCCTCCGGGGGAGGGAGGCTCAGGGATGGAATCTGAGCCACAGCCGTGGCAACGCCAGATCCTTAACCCACAGCACCACAGCAGGAACTCTCCTAGCAAAGTTTTATAATGCACATGAGACTAGAGCGCACACACACAGAAACTGGGAGCACCTTTGGGTAAAGCAAACTCTGGAAAATATCCAGCTCTATCATGGCGACTATTAAGAGTTATCTTCTAATCTGTCTGATCCCCACCCCCCACACCCTGAGAAGCAGATTTAAAAATAAACTTTTAATTTTGGGATAGTTTTAGGTTTGCAGGAAGGTTGGGAAGGTCGTACAGAGTTCCCTGGTACGCGGCACCCAGCATCCCCTGTGGCTGTAACTGCACATCATTATGGCCCGTTCGTCACCACCAGTGAACTGATAACGATCCATTATTATCTGATTCGGATTGCCTTACTTTTCACCTAAAGTACTCTCTCCATCCCAGGATCCCACGTTGCAGGAAGTCATTGGGTCTCCTTAGCCTCCTCCAATCTGTGACAGTTTCCCAGACTTCCCTTGTTTTTGATGACTCTGACCTTTTTGAAGAGTCAGGTGTTTTCGGAATGTCCCTCCGTTTGGGTTTGCCTGAAGTTTTTCTCAGAGCTAAACTGTGAAGGGTTTTGCAGAGGAAGTCCACGGAGGCACAGCGCCTCTCCAATCACATCAAATAAAGGGCACGTGCCATCGACCTGACTCGCCCCTGCTGGTGACAACCTTGATCACCTGGCTGAGGTCGTGTCCGTCAGGTTTCTCTGCTGTAAAGTGCTGTCTCCCCACCCCCGCCCCTGTCCGCTTTGGAAGAAAGTCACCATGCACAGCCCACACTTAGGGGTGAAGGGTTCTCCTTAAGAAGTAGCTAAGGTATCTGGAATTCATATGCACAAGAGACCATTGTCTCTTTTCCCCATTTAATCAATTATCTGTTTATATCAGTGTAAACTTGTGCATAATTGTTTTATACATTGGGTTATAACCCAACACTATGTCATTTCCTGCTTGAATTGTTCCAGTTTTGGCCACGGGGAGCCCTTTCCTTCAGTTCTTGTGTCCCTCTGACAAACCATGTCGTGTGTGTGTGTGTGTGTGTGTGTGTGTGTGTGTGTGTGTGTGTTTTACTTCCTTACTCTAGAAGATACTCCAGGCTCATCTGGTATATTTCATGCCCCGGATTTAGAATCAGTCATTTCTCGGAGGAGCCCAGGCTCCTTTTACTGGGGAATGATATTAGACATTAGAAATCAAGATCTGGCACTGTATGCGCTCATGGCTTCTAAGCCCTCTCAGCCGACAGAGCGGGCAAACACCTGTGCGGGCACTAACAATGTACATGCGCGTACCTAGAAATACTTCTATATGTATGCACCTGTTGCAACAGAGGCTAAGCATGAGCTCTCGCTGCTGTCCCTGACTCTAATCCACAGGGGTCATTCTAGCTTCCCCCTGTGCTTGTCTGTAACCTCCCACCCCAACAGGTGGTGGCTCCCACTATCCACCGGCTTCATTGTTCAACTCCAGAATGTGTGTATGGTGTGATTTCAGAATTGCTAACCTGTACCCCCACAGGAAACAACTTCACCCGCTACAGCACAGTGCTCTGCACAGTTCTCTTGCCTTTCGTTTGAGAGACTCCACTCACTTCCAGAAGTACTTAGGTCAGCATCTTCTTTCCCAGCCAAACCTCCTTTCCTGGCCTGGTCTCCCCTTCTCCTGCCAATAAACCTGGCCCAGGGACTCCGGCAGTGGTGTCCTCTGTGCACTGGATCCCCATGCCCTATAGGCTCTCATAAGTCCCCTCTCATCACTGGACTGAGTGACATCCCCCCCACCCCAAAACAACCCAACTCAATCCTCTCCGCTTACCTGCCAAGCTCTGTGACCTCAAGGGTGGACCTGGCCCCAAGCCCAGCTCCGGTCAGTCTTCATTCCCATCTGAGGACCACCGTGCATTCCCCAGGACCTTGCAGCAGGGACCGGTCACTTTGGGCCCTGGCCAAGCTGTCCAGCCATCCTGCTGGTCCCCCTGGAAACTGGGGCCTTCTCAGGTTACTCAGAGGATCATTTTGCCTTAGAAACTCCAGCTGTCACCTCGGACGCATCGGTATCTGATGCCAAGGCCCTGAGCAGCAGGAGGCTGGCAACAAGCAAGTGTCCCCAGGTGTCCCGCTAGCACTGTGCTCTGTCACCGCAGCCATTGCCATCACCAGGGAGGAAGGTGAGCAAACGTGGAGGGAGGTGAGGCACCCGGCGTCCTGGGATGGGGAGCCCTGGGATGCCTCCCTCCCCTGAGCCCTGTCGGGAGCCCGGATTCCTGTTTCCAGGGGAAAGAGAGGGAGGAGAGACCCAGACGGGCAGCTTGGGGCAGGCAGTCTGCAGGGGTGGGATGCACTGGAGGGCTGGACACAGCTCAAAAGCCCGGGGCGGGGCGGGGGGGTGGGCTCAAGGGCTGGCAGCCTCTTTGGCCCTGTGGGCTGCAAAGAGTAGGTGTAGATGTGTTAGGAGTTGCATGTTCTGGCCTGACAGGCAGCCCCGCCACAGGTTGCTGGTCAGAACAGGTGTGCCCGGGCCCCCAATTCTGTCCCCAGCCAGCCCCTCTTTGATCAAGGAAGAGCCGACATCGCTCACTGTACGAGAACTTATCCAGGCCCCCCCAGGACATGGTGATGTCCCCACCCCGCCTGGGCACAGTGGACCCAGGAGTCCAGTGCTGCCACCATGCGACAGAGTAAGTGTCCCTGAGGCTCCAAAGCAGCACCACTGGCTGGCAGAGGAGGACAAGGGCCCCTGGGGTGGGTGGGCTTGGGAGTGAGCCTGCCAGCCTCAGGGTGCAGCCTCCTCCACCCTACCCAGTGTGAAGTGTTCTCACACCGTGCCCTCTGGTGGCCAGGGGACACGGGTTCTCACTGGATGTCACTCAAGGACATTTCCTCCTAGAAGGGAACCAAAGGGAGAATGACACCCATAGGGTGGGTGGGTGGGGCTCCAAGCATCTTTGGAGGGCTGAGGGCACCAAGAACAGGGCCTTCAAAACCCAACCCTCAGACGTTCTTCTGAGCCAGGGTCCGGAAGTCCTCAGAACTGTGCACTGGTCCCCAGAAAACGGAGCCCTTACAGCACATATAACCGACAATTTCAGACTCCAAGGGATCCCTGCTCTAAACAGACGTATGGAATAACATGCACAGAGACCGTTCCACCCGGGACAGTCACCCCCGCCTCCCCACGATGTGTATGTATCTCCAGTCCACACAATCCTCGGCTTTGGAGGAGAGAGGCACCTCCCCTCCCCCGAGCCAAGAGCCCAGAGACCCAAATCAGCCATACTATGCTTCATCAGGGAGGTCAAGTCAAAGGTCAAACAAACCCCAAAGTCAGTGGGAATCTGTGAGCTCATTATCACTGAGAAGTCCTTTTGTCGCATGCAAGTTGGTAAATTTCAGGTACAGAAGTTTAGCAGTTCAGAGGATGCCCTAAGAACCATCCTCCGCAGGGAGGCAGAGAGGAAACAGAGACTGGCACATGTCTTGGGTCTTTGGGTGGCATGTAGCCCTGCGGGCAAGGCCGCAAGGAATCCCGCAAACGGTCTCTCCCCTTCTCCAGCTGCAAGGCCACCACTGCCATGCGGGCCACCAACCAAGGCTGGCCCGAGGACTTCGGCTTCCGGCTGGGCGGCTCAGGTCCCTGCTTCGTCCTGGAAGTGGCCGAAGGGAGCAGCGCACACGCCGGGGGTCTGCGGCCTGGGGACCAGATCCTGGAGATGGAGGGGCTGGCCGTGGGTGGCCTGAGCCGCGAGCGCCTCGTGCGCCTAGCCCGGCGCTGCCCACGCGTGCCGCCCAGCCTGGGCGTGCTTCCCGGTCCCGACGGCGGCCCTGGCGCAGGAGCAGGTTGCGGGCCCCTGGCCACAGCCTGCCGGCCCCTGCGCTCCAGCCGCGGCCTTTTCCTGGGCCGGGAGCTGCTACGCCTGGCCGGCCGCAAGCGCCCGGACGCCGTGCACCGAGAGCGCAGGCGCAAGGCCCAGGAGTTCAGCCGAAAGGTAGGGCGCGCAGGGCGGGGCGGGGCCCTGGGAGGCGGGGCCGTCTGGGGCGGGACCCTAGGGGGCGGGGCCCTGGGAGGCGGGGCCGTCTGGGGCGGGGCTCCAGGGCAGGGCGCTGAGGGCCCGCCCCAGGAGGCATGGGTGTAGAGCCCAGGAAACTTCTAGGGACCGACAGATTTCCCGCAAATTTGGTACTCAGGCTTTAAAGCCCTGTACCTAATGTGTAATTTTGTGGTCCCTCGCTTTGTGGGAGTTGCTATTTTTTCTGACTGAAGTAATGCAGACGTACAACGAAGTGTATTCCTTACGTGCACACCTCAATAACTTTTATTTAGGCGTACACCCTTGTAACTACCACCGGGATCAACATGTAGATTAACAGACTACAGAGAACAATAGAGTGCGGCGCACAGAATGCTTCCCTCACCTGGAAGGGTCTCGTGAGCCCTTTCCCTGTCTGTCTGCCCTGTGAAGACATAGCCGTTATTATGACTTGCACCATCGAGATGATTTTTGCCTGTTGGTAAACTTCACGTAAATGGAGTTACATAGCGTGTACCCTTCGGTGCTGGGCTCTCCGTGCTCATATTCCATCTGTGACCTTCTTGCCTGTTGTATGTGGCAGTGGATCATTCTGTTTTATTGCCTGTGTTGGTAGCATAGCATCTTGGTCTACTGCCGCAGCTATAACGAGCTGTCGGAGACTGAGTGGCTTGTAAACAGCAGGAATTTATTTCCTACAGTTCTGGAGGCTGGGAGGTCCAAAATCACAGCAGATTCAGTGTCTGGTGAGGAGCTACCTCCTGGGTCATAGACATCCGCCTTCTTACTGTGTCTTCACAGAGTGGAAGAGGCTAGGGATCTCTTCATGAGAACACTAATCCCTTCATGAGGCCTGTCCCCTCATCATCCTTGGGGATGAGGATTTTAATTTTTTTTTCTTTATTTTATGGCCACACCCATGGCATATGGAAGTTCCCGGGCCAGGGACTGAGTCCAAGCCACAGCTGTGACCTCCACCACAGCCGCAGCAATGCTGGATCCTTTAATCCGTTGCACCAGGCCGGGAATGGAACGGGCACCTCCACAGTGACCAGAGCCACGGCAGTCGGATTCTTGACCCACTGGGCAGGGAACTCCTGGGGGTTATGATTTTAATATATAAATTTGCAGTGGGAGGAACACTCATCTTCAGGCCATAGTACATAGTGTTCTTTTTAAAAGAACCACACCTATTTCAATCCCCTGCAAAAGTGCAGTCTGGCCTTGACTTACTCAGCAATGTGGCTGGCAGGTTGGCCACAGGAAGCCTTGGCTTAGGTTCCTCAAACCTACAAAGGCATCTGCTGTCAGACTCTGGCACAAACAGGCTCCTTGGGTTCTCAGGTGGAAAGTTAGGGCTTCCCTGAGGACTGAGAATTAGGAGCCTGGAATGGCTGTGGCCTCCAGCCACAGGAGGAGCCCAAGGCCTGAGGCATCTTCAGGAAGTAAGGGGTGGCCAACAGGAGAGGTAGAGGACTGGGAAGGAAAGACTGAGAATGGAGTTGACCTCAGGCCAGAATCCCAAGAAATCTCTGATTTCCAGGCAGATACCCATCCCCTTACTGACAAATCCAGGCAAACCCAAGAAACCTGGGATGTGACACATTTATGGGGAAGAGGCTGCCCAGCATGCTCATATCCACCAGCAAGGTCTCAGTGCTGCAACTGCGTCGGGCCGTCTACCCTCATATACTTGTCCTCTAGGACCACATCTGAAGGCCCTAATTTGGCTGAGACTCCAGCAGAACAAGTGAGTTAGAAAGTAGTCTGGAGCCCAGATACTCCCCTCTCCCTGCCTAGGGTTCAGGCCTGATGGATACCAAGCTCACTGTCCTAGAAACGCAGTACCTGCTGAGTGACTGGGACACTCGAGTTCAAATGTCCATCTTTGTCCTCCATGGAATTGGATCTGCAGGGTCTGTCCTTGGGAGGGCTTGGCCGTGGGGCTTGGGGGCCAGGAAGCCCTGCTGGAGTTTGGCCATTGCCACAATGGCTCCCAGCTCACTGCCCAGCTATCAAATCTCCACCCAGCTGGCCTCCTCCAGCACCTAAGCTTGGTCCAGTCCTCACTCCTTGTAAACTGAGCCCCTCAGGAGCCCCAGGCCCAGCAAGCATCCTGGCATAATCCCCTGTCTGGGCAGGCCCCCACTTGAGCCTTTCAGCCCTGTGCCCCCAAGCAGGCCAGGCTCTGCAGCCAGGTCCAGGCAGTCCCTCACACATACACACAGGACTCAGCTCTGGCCCTCCTAGGTCATCGGTGTCCCGATCCTCAAAAGATGTGACCTTCTTCCTATTCCCAGATAGGCTCTGCTGTTACAACAAACATCATGGTGCCTTTGCACCCACCACAGTTTATTTTTCACCCACACAAAAAGCCCAGGTAGTGACTCTCCAGGGCGGCTGACCTCTACCTGAGGTCCCAGCATCCCATACTCCTCCATCGAGCTTCAAGATTCCCTGTAGACAAGGAAGAGAGCACAGAAATTGTGCATCAACTCTTAAGGTCTTCTGGGGAGGAAGTGAACCCCTGCACCTTCAGTCAATGCTCATTGGGCAGAACTAGTCACAGCACTGCTCCCAAAGGATGCTGGGAAATGTAGTCTTCTGCGTGTCCAGGAAGGAGAGACCTACAATTATTGACGAGCACTAGTGCCTTAATCCACTCTAGCTGCTGTGACAAACCACTACAGGTTAGGTGGCTTATAAACAACAGGAATTTATTTCTCTCAGCTCTGGAAGCTGAAAGTTGAGAACATGGTGCCAGCCTGGAGAAGTGAGGGCCCTCTTTAGGTTGTAGACTTCTGGATTTTTCCTTACATGGTGAAAGGGGAGAGGGAGTTCTTTTGAGTTGTTTTAGGGGTTTTGTTCTTCTTTTTTTTTTTTTTAACTGCAGTGACAGCAAGTGCAAGTTCCCAGGCCAGGGATGGGACCCTCCCCACAGCAGCAGCCCGAGCCCCTGCAGTGACAACACTGGCTCCTTGACCCGCTGTGCCACAGGAGACCTCCCTGGGGCTCTTTTATAAGGGCACTCATTCCTCCACCTTCATGACCTAATCACCTCCCGAAGGCCTGACCTAATATTTCTGCATGAGTTTGGGGGACACAAACGCTTAGACTATAGCAACTAGTAAAATCTGCTATAATTTCAGATGACCTGATGCAGAACCAGAGTTCTGTCCTAGATGCCATCCAATCCCTAGAGGGTGAGAAGGGGGGCAGTGAGAGCCCCCAGAAGGGCAGGGTAGACGTGCAGGCTTGGCCAGGAAGCAGGTGGTGACCAAGAAATGAATCCGACCAGCTGCCCAGGTCAGCTGTGGTGCATTTTCTGGCGGTGGGGGGTGGTGGTGGTGGAGAATGTGAATTCTGGTTAGAGCTCACCAAGCACCTCCACAAATCCCGAAAAAGACTGCCTCCCGAAGATCAAGGGCTTCTGTGGAGCCCCCCATTGGTTTTCCACAATCAGCTCCCAGCTTCTCGCCAGCACTCTCCCTGCCCCAGTTTTTCCTCCTTGAAGAGTCTGATATTTAATAGAAAATCCATTAATGTCCCGTGATGGTGCCTCACGCTTAGATGTAGGTTGAGAGCGTCTGGGTAATAGCTGACACCAAAACTGCGCTGTGGCAGGGGCCCCAGGAGGGAAGAACTATTTTTTCCTCTTTCTTACATAAAGCGTCTTTCCAGCTAGCCATGATCTCCTCTGAATCCGGGCTGCAGCTCACTTTGATTTCAAAACCACCAGCCTGGTGGGTTCTGGAGGATGCAGTGCCTGATACTGCAGCCCGCCCCACTCACCGAGAGGGAAAGAAAGGTCGGTGGGGACACTGGCTGGCCACTGGCAGCTCCTTGGCTGGCTTGTGAGTGCCTACTCTGTGCCAGGCCCCGTGCTTGGGACTGGACAGGAGTGGGACCTCAGGTCCGGGTCCCGAGCCATCATGTCTGGCGAACAAAGCGTAACGCAGACTTAGGCTGAGCGGGTGCTAGGTTCCCGGCACGCACAGAATGTGGACGCCCTGGGCGCCGCCCCTGATGCCTGCTTCTCCTCTGTGGTGTCACTGTCTCCGGAGAGCCTTCCTTAATCCCTTGTGCTACCATGTACGAAGCAGCTGGACACACAGCCGTGAAGTTCAGGAGAAAGCTCTGGGCTGAAGGCCAAGCTCCAGGAGTCACCATCCGGGGTCCTTGGCCAGAGCGGTGTCGTGCAGTGCTAGTGGCAAGTGGGGGCTGGACTGTAGTGGGTAAGGACAGTCGTACGGAAGTAGGAAGTGTAGACAGCTGTGGGAGTACAAAGAGGGTAATAAGGTTGTGGGGTCAGGGAGGACTTGATTTAGTTACGGGCTGGGAGAAATGGGGACATTGGCGTGAACCGAAGGGAAGAAGGCAGTAAAGACCCTGAATCCACACGCTGGGCAGTTACTGACTCTGGCCTCTACGGCCAAGGGCTGGGGGACGAGCCATGAACGGGCCCGGAGCAGAGCCGGCTCTCACGTCCCTGACGTCCTGGGGGGAACAGACAATGAGCAAGCGGGCAAATCAGCGAACAAGCTCTTTCAGATGAGGGTCAACAAGGGAGGAAATGAACTTGGAGACCAGGGCGTGATGGGGGGCCGCTGGAGCAGGGTGGTCAGGAAGCGCTGGCCAAGAGCTGAGTGACAAGTAGGTGGCGGGCAAAAGGGGTACGGGGGGTGCAGTGCCATGTCTGTGGCCTGGTGGGTTGGCCTTGCCCGGGAAGGGGCTCTTCATCTTCCGAGGGTGCCCCGGCCAATGCCCACTCATGCTCTGTGGTGCCACTGTTTCCAGAAAGCCTCCCCCAGTCCCTGTGCAGGGACAGACGCGGGGCGCGTTGCGGAGTTTGGAGGTGGGCGGCGGGAGAAAGGGAGGCACCGAGAGCCCGTTGCTGGCTGCAGTCACACCCACACAGCCCTGAGTGACGGGGGCACGGCAAATGCCCAGCTCACTCGGCCGCCCGGCCTCCCTGCTTCCAGGCCCGCTCAGGCACCCCCAGACCCTCAGCCGAGAAGGCAGGGGTCTCCCGGAGTACAGACGGACAGTGGTTAATGGCTGCATTTGAAAAAGTAACAATGCCAGATGCAAAAGCCCACATAGGATATGGTTTTAGTAATAAAAAATATTCAGTATAAGCAAAGCCATAGAAAAAGAAAAGCAGATTAGTGGTTGCCCAGGGCTGGGGAAGTGAGGAATGGAGAGTGACTGCTTAATGGGCACAGGGTTTCCATCTGGGGTGATGAGAAGGTTCTGGAACTAGAGAGTGGCGATGATTCCACCACATTGTGAATGCACTTAATGCTACTGAACTGTACGTATTAAAACGGGTGCAGTGGTAAATTTACATTATGTACATTTTTGCCACAGTAAAAAAAGTAACAGAAAAAAGGAGCAATGATAACGTGCCTTCCTTTTCCTGACTGTATAAATCATATAAGCTTACTGGTTTATTTATTTTTTTTTACAGCTGCACCTGTAGCTTATGGAAGTTCCGGACTAGGAACTGAATCCAAGCTGCAGCTGTGACCTATGCTACAGCTGGGGCAACACTGATCCTTAAGCCACTGGGCAGGCTGGGAATTGAACCCACGCCTCCACAGTGACCCAAGCTGCAGCAGTCGGATTGTCAACCCACAGTATCACAGTGGGAACTCCAGCTCACTGTTAAAAAATGGAAACCATTGGCATTCCCATTTTGGTTCAGGGGGTTATAAACCCAACTAGTATCCATGAGGATGCAGGTTCAATCCCTGGCCTTGCTCAGTGGGTAAAAGATCCGGCGTTGCTATGGCTGTGGTGTAGCCCAGCAGCTGAAGCTCCAATTCGACCCCTAGCCTAGGAACTTGCATATGCCACAGGTGGCATATGGAATTTCCTAGGCTAGGGGTCGAATCAGAGCTGCAGTTGCCAGCCTACAACCACAGACACAGCAACACAGGATCCAGGCTGCATCTGCAACCTACACCACAGCTCAAAGCAACACTGGATCCTTAACCCACAGGGCAAGGCCAGGGATCGAACCTGCATCCTAATGGATACTGGTTGTATTCATTTCCACTGAGCCACAATGGGAACTCCTGTTTGTTTGTTTTTTTTTTCTGACCGCTGCATGTGGAAGTTCCTAGGCCAGGGACTGAACCTGTGCCACAACGGTAACCTAAGCCATAGCAGTGATGCCAGATCCTTAACCTGCTGAGCCACCACTCCTCGCACATATTTTATAACAGCTTTACTGAGATATATTTATATACTGTAAATTTATTCAAAGTGTACAGTTCACGACTTCCCACTGTGGCTCAGCGGGTTAAGAACCCGTCTAGTATCTATGAGGAGGCAGGTCCAATCCCTGGCCTCCTTCAGCGGGCTGGCGATCTGGCATTGCCATGAATTGTGGTGTAGGTCGCAGATGCGGCTTGGATCCTGCGTTGCTGTGACTGTGGTGTAGGCCAGCAGCTGTAGCTCCAATTGGACCCATAGCCTGGGAACCTCCACATGCCGACGGTGTAGCCCTTAAAAAAATTAATTAATTAAAGTGTACTCTTCACTGGCTTTTAGTATATTTACAGAGCAGTGCAACCCTCACCACAATTTTTTCCCTTTTTTATGGAGTTCACAGAATCAGCGCTGGAGATCTAAGTATGGGACCAAGAAAGGTTGGGTAACTCAAAACACAGCATCCTAAACCCCCTTCAGAATGAGTCTGCTCAGGGCACACTGCAGGGACCTGCCTCTGCCCTGAACAAATTCTGTGTCTGCACATTGCTCATTTCTTCAACAGCCAAGGCAAGCCCTGGGCTAGAGCCTCTGATTGCCCGAGGCTGCAATGTGAGGACCAGGGTTTTGCCTCTCACCTGCTTTGGGGGTTCCTCCCTTCCGGGCCACACAGCTAAGAGAATACAAATATCCCCCAAGTGGAGGCGCCGCAGTGACTTAACCCATGATGTCAGCTGTCTCCGCATCATAAACCGTGCAGAGGTGAACCTCTTCTCTCCGACAGCATGGTGCCCTTGTCAGGACATGTCTAAGACACATTCCTAGGGGCGGGATCCTTGGGTAACATCGGGGTGCATTTGGACACTTGGACCAAGCTGCCGTGTCCGAGGGTCGCACCGGCTCCTTTGAGTAAATGTGCCTCGATGAGCATCAGCTGGCTAGTACACAAAGGAGAAGAAAACAATAGTCCGGAGGGAGCACGGAGGGAGCCAGGTTCGGGTGAGGCTCAAGCTCCAGGGCTTTTTTGTGGAGCCGGAATATTCTCTGTGGGACCCCTCAGCAAACAGTGCGGTGGGAGGGATTATAGTATTATAATAATAGTAACTAGCAATTACCAAGCGCCTGGCACATGTTTAAGGCTTGTATTGATTCCTTTCATCCTCACAGCATTCAGAGGAAGAGCTGTCTCTGGGTTTGAGTCCTGACCCTGTGGCCTTGGGCAAAGTCGCCTCACCTCTGGCCGCCTCACTTTCCTGAGATATAGTTTTATAATGATTTTATAATGAAGATACCGGCCATGCCCCCCTGGGAGGGCCGCCATGAGGTCTGAAATGCCGTGGTCGGGGTAAGGAGCTTGCATCAGGGCCCAGGCGATGCTGCCATCAGCAGACCTGGGCAGGTCAACTGAGGGAGGAAGGCAGGGAGGTGACTGAGTGCCTGGCCTTCCGCCTGGGACCTTGTGGCTGTTCATCAGACCCTTCCCCGCAGGTGGACGAAATCTTGGGGGACCAGCCGACAGCCAAGGAGCAGGTGTTCGAGGCACTGAAGCAGTTCGCGGCTGAGCAGCGGGTGGACAACCTGGTGTGGGCGCTCACCCTGGTGCTGGCCCCGGAGGCCCGTGGGCCCCTCCTGGAGAACCTCAGGTACCTCCCTTGGGGGCGGGGTGGACACCACCCCAGGCACTGCTGCTGCATGGCCCGCTCCTGAACTGGACCCCAACATCCCTTCACCCCCGAATAAGGGTGGGCCAGTGACCCCGGAAAGGGCTGCTGTTGGCTCTGCTGGCTGCCAAGGCATCACCGTCAAAAGGAAAGGGCTGCTGGGCTAGGATGGACCGCGGAAAAGACCCACCTCCCGGTCTGAAGTCACAGCCTGACCTGCTCTGCCCCCAAACCCAGGTCACAGAAATCTCCAACACGACACCAAGATACTCCCGGTTCTTCACTGAGAGGGAATAAAGGCCTGAAGGGAGGGCAAGGAAGCCTGGGGCTATGCTGTGTCCATCCCGGGAACCCCCATCCTACAGTGTGTTCTCTCTGCCCTTCGATGATGCCAGCTGTGTGCCTACAACCCCACCGGGGCCGGAGAGGAGCCCTCTCTCACTGAATTCCACCAGCACTATTATTATCCCCACTCCACAGAGGTGGACTGAGGCTCAGAGAGGTTAAGGGGCTGGGCCAAAGTCACACAGCAAGTAGCAGCAGTCACAAAAACATCAGCTAATCAGCTGTGTACTTTCTGCTCAGCTCTGGCCCCTCTAAATTCATCCTTCAGGGGGAAAAAAGATCCCCTAGTAGGTCTATACCTGGAGTGGCCTGGGAATGTCCTCAGTGGCCCCCACCCCCCATCCCGCCAGGGCCACTGCCGGGACACTGCGCAGCTTTGATCAGGACCCCCTGGGCCAGAGTGATGCGATCCCTGCGGGATCCTGGGGGGCTGCCTCCAGGGCCCATGACTGCTCCCCCACCCTCAGCCCTCCCCCTTCCTGGGCTCAGCCCGCCCCCTCCCCTCGCTGCCATTCACCCCGCAGCCTGCCCCTCCCTCTGGGCCTGGCCAATGTCAGGGACCGGGCTGGCCACCCCCACTCCCCAAGCCCGGGGCGCAGCGTCTCAGCTCTGCAGCGGAGCACAGAAGGCCACCGAAAGAGGCCACCATGAACTGCCTGGGGTGAGTTAGGGGCCTGCCCCTTGCTGGGAAAATCCGGAGAGAAAAGAAAAGTTATTTCTAGAACCCAATTTGCAGCGAGATGACGCGCTGGCGATGAGGGCCCCCGGGGAAGCGATGGATCGGCAGACCCCCACCCCGCCCCTCCGCCCCAGAGCTGGGCCAGGGGCAGGGCGGCCTGGCTGTCCCCTGGGAAGTTGGCACGCGTGTCTCAAGGCTGCCAGCAGCCGGACTCAGCTGGAGGCCCTTCTTGGTCCCCCTTCGTCTCGCTTCGGCGCTGCCCGGGCGTCCGTCCCTGCCGCTGCTGCCCGCCAGCCCGTCTGTCTCCCCGGACAGCCCCCACGCTTGCCTTTTCCATCCGCAGCTCGTTCCCAAGCGACCCGCAGCGGGTCAGGAAGAGCAGGGGTGGAGGAGGCACTCTCTTGGGAGGGCTTGATTTAGAGCCTGGGCAGCGGGAACCCCGGACACCTGGGGCCGCCCGTCCCGGCAGCTTCCCCGGGGCGCCGCCACCGGGAGGATGAAACAGCAGCCTCTGTTGTCAGCGCGTGTCAAGTGCGACAGGAAAATTGAGGAGGCTGCCGGAGGAGGGGGCGGTGCCCAGCTGGGCTCTGCAGGGAGAAGGGTGCCCTGGCAGCGCGGCTTCAGCCCCTTGTCCCCCCACCTCCCCACCCCCACCGCCAGGCCCCGTGGCCCATGTACTGAGTTTCAGGGTCGCAGTGGTGATCCCCGTGTGGTACCTCGCCGAGGGCTCAGAAAAGCATGGAGATATCACAGACACAGTTTTCTGTGATTCTGAGGGCTGAGCGCCAGCCGGGGGGCAGCCAAGGGAGAACTCGGCATAGGGCAGTCAGGGCAGGCTCCTCGGAGGAGGCGGCAGCTGCCGGTGCCGCAGCTCAGTGACCAGTGGGGTCTGGTAGTGTGCCCTGTGGACATAAGAAGCTGGTTCATCAGGGCATCTGGCCACAGACGTGGGTCCCAGAGGGCCAAGGTGAGGGTGGCCACACAGAACCCAACCCTGGGTACCCAACCACCCTGCCTTGTTAGGGAGCCATGAGGGGCTCTGGCCCTGGGACCCCTGATCGAGAGGAGGCAAGGTATAGCAGCAAAGGGTAGGTAAAGACACAGGCGTGCACCCACACAAATCCCCCTGTGGCCTCTGAGGGGTGGTCCCAGTGGCCAAAGTTTCTGCCTTGGGGAGAAAAGAGAAGGAGCAGGGAGACCGTGAAGCTGGAGTGAGACCGTTCAGCGAAGTAGCCACCAGCCACACAAAATTAAACTTTAAATTTTATGTCGCTCTTTAAAATTAAATTTAAAGAATGTAAAATACAATTTAAAATTCAGCCTCCCAGGCTCAGCAGCCATATTTCAAGGGCTCAACAGCTACGTGTGGCCAGTGGTTGCCCTACGGGACATGTGTCCACCCTCATCTTACATCGTTCTGGCCAGCATGGCCTCACGGTCTCAGCGTGGCCGCGGGGGTGAGATTTGGGTCAGTGGCAATGTTGTCAGTGAAGGGTCTCGTCTTTCTTTACAACGGCAGTTACTCCTGCGGCTCAGAGCCTAATTTGGGTCTATCCCCAAAGGGCTGAAGTGATAGAATGACTTTCTAATTAGGACAGGCCAGGCAGTTTGGAAAGTGTGATGTGGTTACAAAGGAACAGGAAGGCAAAGTCAGCTTTGGGTTCTGCTAGGGTTTCAGGGAACAGGCGAAGAGGGGAAGGGGTCGGGGTGGGGGACCAGGCGGGACGCGGTGGCGGAAGCCAGGTTTTAAATCCTGGGAGACGCTGTTTGAACCCCCAGTCCACTCCCTGGCTGTGTGACCTTGAGCCGCTTAACAAACCCCTACAGTGTATCCGTAAAAGTGGGGGTGATCATTTCTATTTGTTCCCAGCAGGGTTCTTGGTAGGGAGCTCTGCCAAGTGCAAGCAGAGAAGAATCTGGGGACAGGATGCGAGTGCCTCCTCCCCCCTCTTCTGCTGTAATGACAAGTGTCGGAGACACCAAAATGTGAAGTCATTGGGAGAATTCCATGACACTGCGTAGGCGGAAGTGCCAGACACGTAGTATGTGCTCAATTAAAGCGGTTTCCACTAGGGAAGGTCTCTCTCTCCTACAGAGCTTTGGGGCCCAGTGATTCTCAGCTGTTGGGGCTGTCCTGTATATTGCAGGACGTTTAGTGAACCCCTGGTCTCCACGCACTAGATGCCAGGAACACATCCTCCTCTCACTTGTCATTTTGTGACCCTCAAACTGTCTCCAGACAGTGCCAAACATCCTTGGGGGGGCCAAGTCACCCCCAACTTAGAAACGCTGCCCAGTGCGATCTGCCTCAGTGACACCCTCTTTCTGGGGCAGACACTTCAGCAAAGGCCAGCCTGGCCCACCCCGTGCTGCCTTGGGTCTTCTGGCCAGATGCCCCAGTTCCTGGCCCTTTTGGCACCTTCACGGTGCTGGGGTGACAGGTGGGGGACCCGGTCCAAAGGAATATGTGCACTGCTGGCTGGGTCTGGGTTCAAGCGGAAGCATCAGCTCCAGGGTCACGTCTGGTGCCCGTGGCAACCGGCACAGTCTTCACAGCCTTTGGGCAGGTCTGCTTCCAGATGCTGGGCTGTTGCAGCTGCTACAAAACAACCAGAAAGGACTCTATCATGCCAGGGATGGCCGTGGCCCTGGGATGCCAGGGAGCTGTGCTCAGTGTGAGGGTTTTCAGACATTTCTTCCCTGGCAGGGCTGAGGCCAGGCCTGCGGAGGGCACTGAATGAGGACGGGCTCTGGCCTCCTGCTGCTATAGGGGAGGAAGGCAGCCCTGAGAGGTCAGGCCTGGGTGGTGGCCTCGCTGGGGCCAGGCATGGGGACTGCAGTGGGTTGGGCAACATGAGGGTACAGAGACTGTCAGGTCCAAAGGGCCCCCCCCCGGGAAGGGCTGCAGGAGCCCGCAGGCAGGACCACGTACGACGTTCCTCCCAAAGACAGACAGAGGCAAAGTCCCCGGGTGTCCTGCCTCCATCGGTCCAGCCGTCTGGGTGGTGGCCGCCTCCTGGTGGGAGAGAGCCCCATGCCGATCCCCCTCCCAAGCACCACGAGGCTGTCTCCCAGAAGGGCCTCCCCAGGATGCCCTGGGCTGGCTCCCTGGCATCTGTCCTTTGGTCCTCAGAACTCAGATTCTTGCCCTTCCTTGCCGGAAGCCAGGGCTCTGATCTGCAAGAGATGACCATGCAGTGGGGGCCCTGGAGCCGGCTCCCGCTCCGATTCCCAGGCAATGGCGGGCGCAGAGCCCGACGGAGCATCCAGACCCCCTTTCCTGTTGCCTCCCTCTCCTCCCCTTGCCTGGTCCTCCCCTCTCCTGTCCCGCTAGGACATGCTCATCTCAGGGAGGCCCTCTATTCCCTCCCCCCCCTCCCCCCTTACCCCCGCACTTGCTGTCCCGTCTTCACGTCCACTCACTCACCAGGTCTTATTAACTCCACTCCCTGCGTTTTAGAATCTGGCCCCTTGCCCCATCCCAGCACCCTCCCCAGTTCCCCTCTCAGCATCACCCCTCCCCTGGCGTGCCAAAACCTTTGTACCAAACCCTCCACCTCCCCTTACTTCCCTAGTCTCGCAGGGCTCCTCCCCGTCCTCACGGGGGCAGGCTTAGCTGTCGACAGCGGCATTCAAGGCCTCCCTCTCTAACCTCTCCATGGGGGCTTTCCCCTGGGTGGAGCGGGAGGGTCTTTCCGGACGACACCTGCTGAGCCCTTGAGTTCCAGGCAAAGGCCACCTCCTCCAGAAAGCCTTCCCAGGCTCCGCACAAGGCAATCAGAGCTTCCTCTGAACGGTCACATACGGTTGGGAACTCTCCGGGGCGCCGCGGCCCGGGAGGAGAGGTCGGGAGCGAGGCGCCTGGGGAGGGCTAATGGAGGGGGCCAGGAGGAGGCGACTTGACGGCCTGGAACTGCCCCAGCTGGGCGCGAACTGGCTGAAGGGTCCCCCGGAGGGAGGGGCGGGGCGGGGCGGGGCCACCCGAGAGGGGGCGGAGCGGGGCCGCGGGCCCAGGCGGCGCGGGAGGGGCCGAGCGCGCTCGCCCCGCAGAGGTGCGTGGAGTCGTGGCGCCCTCGCTCTGCTCGCGGGCTCCGCCGTCCTCTGCCCATCGCCACCTGCCGCGCCGCCGCCGCCGCCGCCGCCGCCGCCGCCGACTACAGATGGGGAAGGACCAGGGCTTCTCTCGGCACTTTCGGTAGTTCCTCCCCCATCCTTCGCCCCGAGCCCCCGGGAACCGCGCGCCCTGGTGCTACAGACCCGCCTCCGGCTGACCTGAAAAGGGGTGGGGCTGGAGCATGGAGGAGCTTCCCTGCTCTGGGTGGGCACCCACCGAGCTTGGCTGAGGGAGTAGGCTTGGGAGGGTGGGCATACCGCAGAAGGGTATGAAGGTGTGAGTTCCCCTCGTTGGGCACCCGGAACGCGCTAGAGGTCGGGATGGAGGTTGCAAGGACCAAGGACTGGGATTGAAAAGCCCTCTTTCCTTCCTACGACCTGATTGATGGAGGGATCTGGACAGAAAAGGAGGCAGGGAATGTGGTGGAAAAAAAAGGAGCCTGTGGGAGCCCCTGGTAGGAATCTGGAGTTGGGTTTAGACCTGACACCCTGCCCCTCTCAGAGTACAGAATTGACTCTGAGTGCAGGGTCATCGTGTGGCCCAGGAAAGAGCCCGGTGGCCACAGAGAAGCCTGTTGGCATAGCAAGGACCTGGGAATCCTGGGGCACCCATAGGCAGGCTGTCAGCTCAAAGGGGCATTGGTTGATCAGCCACGGTGGTCCGTGAGGCCCCGGTGCACCCGAGTCTGCTGGGTTGGTCAGTTCAGAGCAGACTCAGGGCTGGGATACATGGGCTGGATGGAGCCGCAGGGGGGGCCTACACCAGCCAGGAAGGGCATCTGGCACACCAGGTAGCCTTAGCCTCTGTTTCAGCTCCAAGGACATCAGGGAGGGAACAGGCCACCCAACCTTCTCCCCCATATGCAGTGGGTGACTCACCCTGGTTCCCTCGGGGTGGAGGGAGAGGGAGGCCTCTTCTGATAGCTGCTAGGGGTGGCAGATTGACCCCTGGAAGCATTAGGCTGATACCTTCTGGCTCCTGGACTGGAGCCCAGAGTGTAAGGTAGAGAGCCACTGGCTTGTGGTCTCTGCTTTGCCTGGTCGTGAGGCAGGTGAGGAAGGTGCAGGCCAGGCGGATGGAGATATCAGGCTCTGGAGACCTTGACTGGCCATCTGGGCATGTGGCGGAGGCTCTAGATTTTCGGGAATCGCGGGGGTGGGCACCGATGAGTGTGTCAGGCGATGACTCTCCTGGCAGAGTTGAGCAGGCCATCATTCTAGCCTCCTGGTTGCCTGGAACATCCAGATCTGAGGCAGAGCTCACTGGGGGAGGGGAGCAGGCCCCGAAGCGCCCTCCTCCTCAAGGACCCACATCCCTTCCCCACCAGGCAGCTTAGTCTGCCCACCTGCCCTTATTAAGCCTACCCACAGAGGTCAGGGCTACTGAGTGGGGGCCAGTGGGCGACATCAGAGGGGCTGTATTTCAGCTGGCTGCAAGACCAGTGCTCCCCCCCATCATGCCCTTGGCAGTGGCTCCTGGTAGGAAGAACAGGGAAGGGAGTCTTGGGGTGCAGCCAGGGAGGCCTCACTAGCAATCAGACCTTCAGGGGCCCTCGACACAGACGGGGCCCCCGCCACAGAGCCCTGCCCCAGTGCTGAGACCCAGAGTGTGGGCTTCCATCTCAGCCGTGCAAACCTGGAGCATTGCAGATTCCTCTCTGAGCCTCAGAATCCCCTGTCATGGGTCAGGGAGTCCACCCGGATATTAACTCACAGGTGTGGGTGGGTCACCGGTGGGCCCCTGTTTACGGAGTCACTGAGTCCCAGCCATGTGCGGAGCCCAGGCTGGTCACCATGGCTCACAGTCAAGCTATAGACCCAGCCTGCAGAGAGCTTCCAGCCTTGCAGAGGAGACCTTCAGGCACCAAGGAAATATTCCAGAATGTAGACCGCAACAGGGGAGCCTCTCCCCTGCCTCTCATCACTTCCAGGGCGATTCCCTTGAGAGCAGGAAGCACAGTGCCTTCAGCTTTGAAGCCCAGCACCTGGCTGGCACAGACAGCAGGGACTTTCTAAAATGTGTTGGACTAAACTGAAGGCCAGTGTTGGATGTTGAAGGGCAAACCCAGCTCAGCTAAGACCAGAAAGTATCCTGGGCAGGGGCGACAGCCTGAGCCAAAGCCCAAGCCTACAGGACTGGATGTGGTGGTTCTGGCACGTTCTGTAGAGAGAGCTGGCCAGAGAAACAAGCTGGGAGACTAGGAATCTGATGAGGGTCTGGGCGAAGTGGGAGTGGATGGTGGCTTGTGTTCTCCAGCGATGCTGCCTGGAATCAGGCAGGGAGAAGGTGGGTGGTCGAGATCCCTGGCGGGGACTTGGCCTGGCTGGGGCCAGGGCATGAGATGAGGGAGTGCGGGAGAGGCCCAAGATGGGACGACAGAGGCAAGAGGAAGGACAAGCCCATGGACCGGCTCCGAGGGCGCTGAAACCCCGGAGGCCAGAGTAATGGGGACAATGGAAGCGAGACTTTCCCGAAATGGACCGAGCAGGGCGCTGTGGTCCTCGTGTGGGCCCGGGTCTGCTGGGACGCCAATGCAGGCGCCGACTAGGGACGCTGGGGTGTGGGCTGCGGAGTCCCCCCGCTACCTCTGGGTGGAGGGGAGGGCGGAGGGCGGCGCTCACGAAGAGGCGCCCTCGAGCCAAGGTTGCTGAGTTGGGGGCCTGATCAGGGGGCGCGCCCTGACTCCGCGGTCCTCGCCGGCAGGATCTTCATCCCCAAGAAGCACCGGGCGCGCTTCGACGAGGTGGTGTCGCAGGGTCTCCTGGGCAAGCTGTGCCGCGCCCGGCGAGCGCAGGGCGCGCAGCGGCTGCGCCGGAGCCGCAGCGAGGAGCGGCCGGAGCGCCTCCTGGTGTCCACGCGCGCCAGCGCCGCCCCGCGCCGCCCCGACGAGCCGCCCCCGCGCAAGGCCTCCTCTCTGCTGGGCGGTCGCCCCGGCCCCGGGGGCGCGCGCAGGTACCCCGGACGCGCGGGCACGGGCTGAGGACGACTTTCGATCGGTGGGCTCCGGGTGGACACTTGGGCAGAGGGCGCGCGCGAGCGGGTGTTGGGGGGTGCGAAGCGAGAACACTTGGGGTTTGGGGTCCAGGAGAGGTTAAGAGGAGCGGGACCTCGCCATCCCCTGCACCCCAGCTTCTTCTCCCCAGGGAGAGGCCTGCTGCCGCCCCCATCCCGCCCCGTCTGTCTCCCCAGGACGGTCCGAGTCTACAAGGGCAACAAGAGTTTCGGTTTCACGCTGCGCGGCCACGGACCTGTCTGGATCGAGTCTGTCCTGCCTGGTGAGGGGCGGGTGGGTGGCTCAGGATGGGGTGCAGGCCTCTGTTAGCCCGATGCTCAGCGACCCCCGCCCCCTTCCGGTACCAAGCTCAGGTAGCCTCTGTCCTCTGAATTCCCAGAGCAGCAGATCCAAATTCCATCTTCTCCAGGCAGGGCAAACCCCCTTCAAGTTCAGGATCACCGGGAGCCAGTGAGCCAAGTTCTCCATCCAGACCTTTGTCCACAGGGGGGACCAGGGCACTGCCTGAGACACTGGGGCAGCCAGGACAGAGCTGGTGCCCTGCCAGGCTGAGCCCCAAACAGCATTCCCTGTGCCGGCTGCCCACTGTGAACCAGACTCTCGGGCGGGCCAGACTCAGAGGCAGCAGGGCTTCAGGGCCTCTTCCTGCCACACAGCCCCCAGCCCCCCACATCTGGACCCTCCTCCTCCCACCTGGCCTGCCCCTTCTTGCCCCTAGAACGTGGCGTCTTGAAGAAATTCCTCTTTCCTGTCCCTCCAGTGAGCGGTTGGGAGGAAGGGAGGAAACTTGTTTCCTGGGGAGGCAGCCCATTCCATGGCGGGAGGGTCTCTGTGGGCTGCGATACCTCCTGTGCTGAACTGAGCTCTCCCCCGGTCCCGCACCCTCCCCTCCCAGCCCTGGACATGGTGCTCCCAGCGATGCAGCCCCATCAGTGCCTCTGCGGATGCCAAGTCCCGTCTGCCCTCCAGCATCCCCCATCTCTAGTGCGTGGGTTTGTCAGAGGGCTCTTCTGATCCCCAGGAAAGTGCCTCGGTGCCTTCGCATCACTCTTCCAGCCACTGGATCATTCTGAGACCCAGTCCTTCTGGGATTTGTGCATCCCTAAGTCAGTGGCACCGTTGTGGAGAAAAAAAGCCCAAGGCTACTCTCTGGGGAACTTCGTCTAGACACAGCCAGTCACTCCTCTTTGGATATGTCTCTTTCAGCTCTGCCACCCGGCCACCCCCACTCCCACCTCCCTGTCTCTCCCTCACATGTAACCTCAGATGCCGTTCTCCCCAACCCAACCTCCAGGCTGGAAACTTCATGCCTTCCCTGTCGTAGGAAACCGTCCTGGGTGCTCCGATGGGAGTTTTATAGATGGGGAAACTGAGGCTTAGAGAGACTCTGGCACATCCAGGACCAGAATCTGGCGTCTCCCGACTCCTGATCCAGTGACCTTTAACCCCTGCTACTACCCCACTGGCCTTCCCACTCCAGGGTGGCCCAAGCCTCCAGGGAGGCCGTGGCGGATTCATCACCATCACCTTCTCCCACTTCTTAGTCCCAGGAAAAGGACTGCCCCCAGCCCACCTTTCCCAGGAAGTCCTCCGTGACCCTTCCCCTTCCTCTCCTGACAGTGCCCACAGCCTCAGGAGAGAACCCACGGCTCACAGTCTGAGACTGTGTCTCACTGAGGCATCTCTCCTTTCCCCACACTTGCTTCCAGATCAAATTTAGAGTGATGACTAATGATAGAGGCAGAAAGAAAAAAAATCTATATCCGCAGAAGCAAACTTACCAGCTCCCCCTTCTCCGGCTATTTGGTACTGGGCTGGGACTGACCTTTGAGGTTATTAAAGCAAAGAGCAAGAATTAGCTGCTCCCGTGTGCTGAAAATGCAGGTTTTATTCAGATATGGTGAAGCCACCAGATCAGGAGATGACTGCCATTAAAACGATGGCGCGGTACCCACAGCTCCCAAGAGGAAGGGGCATGTGTCATGCCCCCGAAGGCCACACGGGCTAGCGCCAGGGTCGGTCAGGAGGCAGAGGAAGGGGAGAACATGGACACGGCCTGTATGGGTTTTGTTTGTTTGTTTTTATAGGAAGGAATGGCAGGGAGCCAACTAAGCAGGTTTAGGATCAACTAGTGTTTTGTTTTCTTTTTAACGCTATTAATAGTGTCAGAGACAGCATTGTTGAGAGCAGATTCCAATAGAAAAGGATATAAGCAGTTCCCATCGTGGCTCAGGGGTAACAAACCCGACTAGTATCCATGGGGATTTGGGTTTGATCCCTGGTCTCACTCAGTGGATTTAGGATCTGGTGTTGCTGTGAGCTGTGGCGTAGGTGGCAGACATGGCTCGGATCCCACATGGCCGTGAGCTGTGTCATAAGCTGGCAGCTGCAGCTCCAATTCAACCCCTAGCCTGGGAACCTCCATATGCTGCAGGTGTGGACCTTAAAAAAAAAAAAAGCACACAAGATATAATGCAAAGGGATGTCATAATAAATGACAGACTGTTAATACTGCTTCTTATACAACAGTAACTTTTGAGCCTGGTATAAAAATTGAACTGCTCTAAATCATTTTATGGTACAAATTAGGATCACCTATTTTGAATGAGTTCAGAGGAACCATAAAGCCTGTCCCTAACTGCCTGGCACCTGGCCCTGGGGTGATGAGGGCCGGGGGATAGTGGCTCAGACAGCGAGAGCCCCAAAGAGGAGCGGTGGGGGTCGGGCTTAGGACTGGCTCATTTGCCCGTGAAAGTTGCACTTGCAGACCAGTCACATCCCATCTCTAGAGACTGGCTGGCCCTCCAGTGTCTGCAAGGCACCACGATGCCAAAGCATCGAAAACAGGATTAATTCACCATGTTTCCCAGCCTGAGGAAGGAGCCTGCCTCCCTCCAGACAGACACATTTTCTCCTAGTGACAAAGGCACAGAGGACTCTACGACCTGGACCTTTGTATGAGGGGCTGAGAATAGAGTGTGAAGTGGGATCCCCCGGGGGTGCACAGGTGCTGTGGAAATACTGCTCACAAGACCTTCCTTTGGGAGTTCCCTGGTGGCCTAGTGGTTAGGGAGCTGACATTATCACTGCTGTGGCATGGCTCACTGCTGACCAGTGGTCTGTGTTGCACCCATCGTCCTCAGGGATCACTCCCCGCTTAGAGCAGCTGGGAGCAGAGATGCGCTGGCTCTAATGTGCGGACTGCGAGCTCTCCTCTGCCACCCACTCCACATTTCAAACGGGGACGACACGGGGGCGGGGCTGCGCAGCTGACCACGCCCTCTCTCCTTGCTTCCAGGGAGCCCCGCTGACAATGCTTCCCTCAAGTCGGGCGACCGGATCCTCTTCCTCAACGGACTGGACATGAGGTCAGAGGCTGTTGGGGACACCAGAGCTTGGTGGCAAACAGTCCCCAGGACTCCTGATTCTTGGGACACTGAGGCCATGGGCCTCAGAATCAGCATCTGTCCCTCTTCCTACGGGAATTCTTGAACCCACACTCCCACCCTCTCCAGGAGGTCAATTTGTCTTTCTTTTTTGTTTCTTGACCCCACTCGTGGTGTGTGGAAATTCCCCGGCCAGGATTGAACCTGAGCCACAAGCGTGACAGTGCCTGATCCTTAACCACTTGGCCACCAGGGAACTTCCAGTTAGTCCTTCTAACTGGTAAATACCCCAGCTTGGTGGAACGGACGCAGAGTTGTGTGGATCATGTGTGTCTTGCCCTTAAGGGGGAGCCCTGCCCAGGGGTGCCGTGGGCATGACCCCTTCCGTACCCAGAGGTATCCAGCTGGCCCTGGGCTTGGAGCTTCTGCTGCAGAAAAGACTGGCGAACAGCAGAGGCAGGGCCTGGGCTTCTGGCCCTGGCCCAGCTATGGACTTGCTGTGTGGCCTGTACCATCAGGAGGGTGAAGTGTGGCAGGTGGCCGTGGGCGGGGCTCATCTGGGTCAGGCCCTCCCGGGCCATCTCTGCTTGGCAGGAACTGCTCCCACGACAAGGTGGTGTCCATGCTGCAGGGTAGCGGTGCCATGCCCACACTGGTGGTGGAGGAGGGGCTCGTCCCATTCACCAGCGGTGAGAGCCCCCACGCCCCTGCTGGGGTCACGACGGGTGGGCTTTACAAGTCTGCAGAGGACTCCGCTTTTCCCCCAACCTACAGCTTCCATCCCCAGTGGTGCTGTAACCCCAGTGGGGCAGCCTCAAGGATGCTGCCCTCGGCTGTCCCTCCATCTCTGTCCTCACCTGGGGCGGCAGGTGTGCCTCCCAATGCATGGCACTCACCACAGCCCAGGAGGCCCTGAGCCCAGCTGCCAGGGAAACTGCGCCTGGCCTGGGGACACCGGGTCACCTGTGCCTCTGCTTCCTGTGGTCGCTGCAGACTCCGACTCTATGGACTCCCCCAACCCGTCGTCAGCGCTCACCTCCCTGCAGTGGGTGGCGGAGATCCTGCCATCCAGCATCCGGGTCCAAGGGAGGACCTTCAGCCAGCAGCTGGAGCACCTGCTCACCCCTCCTGAGCGCTACGGCGTCTGCCGGGCCCTGGAGAGCTTCTTCCAGCACAGGTGGCCAGGCCGGAGGGGTGGTGGGGGCCTGCCCTGGGTGGAACCCAGATCCTACCCAGGCTCACCATCCAGGTCTCCTGAGGGAGGCTCAAAGGGGCCCTGGGGTGGGGGGCCATCGGGCTGCCCGAGGGCAAACCCTGACCCTGAAACCCGCTAGCCACGTGACCTGGGCAAGTCACAGCCTTTGTGAAGTGAAGCAGACAGCAGCCCCTTGCTGCGTTGCTGGTGAGACCCTCACAGCACCTGGCTGCAGCCACTCGCCACCTGCCCGCCCCTGGTAGAGCTGGTTCAGCGTCTCTCTTTTCGCACCTCAGCAGCAGCCTTTATCATACTTCTCAGCCCAGAGGGTCATTATTATGGTCCATGCAAATTCAATCACTTGTTCATTCCCTCTTTTCTTTTGTTTGTTTATATTTGTTGGGTTTACATACCGTATAATCCACCCATGTGGATTATAAGTAAGTGTACAATGCACTGGCTTTTAGTATATTCACAAATACGTGTAACCATCATCATGCTCAACTTTATTTTATTTATTTATTTATTTCTGTCTTTTTACCTTTTCTAGGGCCGCACTCACGGCATATGGAGGTTCCCAGACTAGGGGTCTAATTGGAGCTGTAGCCACTGGCCTTCGCCACAGCCACAGCAACGTGGGATCCAAGCTGCGTCTGCAACCTACACCACAGCTCACGGCAACGCCGGATCCTTAACCCACTGAGCGAGGCCAGGGATCGAACCCGCAACCTCATGGTTCCTAGTCGGATTCGCTAACCACCGAGCCACAACAGGAACTCCCCACACTCACTTTTAGAACATTTTCATCACCTCAAAAAGAAGCCCTAGGAGTTCCCATCATGGCTCAGCAGGTTAAGAACTCAACGAGCGTCCATGAGGACATGGGTTCGATTCCTGGACCCACTCAGTGGATTAAGGATCTGACGTTGCTGTGAGACTAGGTGCAGGTCACAGACGCGGCTCAGACCCCGTGTTGCTGTGGCTGTGCTGTAGGGCCAGGTATTGAGTCTGAGCCACGGCTGCGGCAACGCTGGTTCTTTTAACCCACTGCCCTGGGCTGGGGATTGAACCCACGCCTCCGCAGAGACCAAAGCCACTACAGTCAGGTTTTTAACCCACTGTACCACCGTGGGAACTCCCGTTAAATGCTGCTTTTACCTCCAGTTTTACAGAGGAGGAAACTGAGACAGCGAAATCAGTAACTCGAGAAAGGTCACTTGGCTGCTGAGTGGCAGTGGCGAATCTGGGCAGCCTGTGTGCCCAGCCTGCCTTCCTGCCCACGTCTCTGTCTTGGGGAGGAGGGGAAGGGTATGAGGCTGAATTCGGAGGCCTGGAAGTGCCCCCTAGGCCACCACCCGGCCCCCTGTGCTCGGCCGCTGGGTCCTGAGCCCCCGGGCCCTGCCCCCCGCCATCAGGAACATTGACACCCTCATCGTCGATGTGTACCCGGTGCTGGACACGCCCGCCAAGCAGGTCCTGTGGCAGTTCATCTACCAGCTGCTGACTTACGAGGAGCAGGAGCTTTGCCAGGAGAAAATCGCCTGCTTCCTGGGCTACACGGCCATGACGGGTAAGCGGCCCTGCCCCTGCCCAGCTGCCAGGTGAAGAGCTGGACACCTGTTCTCCCCCCGTGAGGTGCTAGGGTGCACCCCGGCCCCTCCCACCCACTGACTCACCCACTGACCCTGGCCCTTGGACCCGGACCCCGCAGTTTGCTGGGGAGGGTTGAGGGTTTGCACTTGGGGTGCAGGCTGGGCACCAGACATCCACACATCTGCCCTGAGCCGGAACCTTCCATCCAACTCACCCCACAAGCCCCAGTGGGCAACAGTGCCTGGCTGCTGAGAGCTTGGAATCCTGGGGTCCTGGGCTCTCGTCATGAGAGGGGTCCCTGGGCGGGGGGCGGTACGGCCGCCTCTGCCAGGTCCCGCATCAGGCTGGCACCAGCCCCTGCTCCCCCTGTGCCCGGCGCCCAGTTTCTCACCCCAGGCTTTCCACTGCACGGCTGTCCTAGAGCCACACGCAGCCAGGACACACAGGTCGCTGCCCTCACCGTCCCAGTGTCGGGCTGAGAGGACAAGGGGCCCATCTCCCTTCGTGTCCCACAGCAGAGCCGGAGCCCACATTGGACCTGGAACCCGAGCCGGAGCCGACGCCCGAGCTCCAGCCGCGGAGCTCCCTGAGGGCCTCCTCCACGTGCCGCCGCAGCCTCCGGTCCCAGGGCCTGGAGGCCAGCCTCGGCTGCGGTGAGGCCCTGACCGAGAGAGAGGCTGGAGGGGGTGGGAGGGTGAGAGCCAGGCGCGGTTTTCCCATCTGCAAAATGGGCTTGGCAAGGTGAGAAACCCCCGGGAATGGGCTGAGCGGTGGCCCCCCCAGGCCTGCAGGGCTTCATCCTTCCCCTGGGCGGGGCGGGGGTCTGAGCCTTTGGGCTCAGCGGCGGTCGCTAGAGCCCCCTGCTGGTTCCCGCAGGTCGCAGCGACTGCCCGGAGGTGCCCCTTCCTCTGATCCCGGGCGAGCGCCAGGCGGGCGACGGCACATCCCTCCCCGAGACCCCCAACCCCAAGATGGTGAGCCCTTCTCTCCGCCCCGCTTTTGGTGTCAGTGGGGGGCTGGGAGTGGGTGGCCCTGTTGCTCGGGCAGATCCCCGCCTCCCGGGCCACCCAGGCCTGCTGTGGCAGGGCCCCGTGGGGACGGTGAGGCGGGCTGGACTCATCCTCGCCTCCTCTCCCCAAAGATGTCGGCCGTCTACGCAGAGCTGGAGTCCCGACTCAGCAGCAGCTTCAAAGGCAGGATGGGGACGTCCACCAGATCCCGAGCCTCCCCGCCGGTGCCCAGCACGGCTGGCACAGCAGGTGAGGCTCACCAGCCCCAGCTCCTGAGGGCAACACTGGCCTCTGGCCTCCTGGCTCTCAGTCTGGGTGTTCCCCCACCTCCAGGCATACCCCTGGAAGGCCCCTTTTTGCTCCCTGCCCATGGGCCTTAATGGCGGGGAGCCCCAGCAGACTCCATCGAGGCCATCAAGGTCAGGGCTGTCCTGCCCCCTCCCACATCCCTTCTGATGCTCATCGGTGCTGTGGATTTAGAAAAGCAGAGGTCTGCCCCCACAGAAGTCCTCAGGTTAGCAAGTGACCGTTGGAGCAACTGTCAAGTGCATGCCTTGCTGTGTGAATGGCACAGCCTAGATGGTTGCTCTCAGACATAGATGACGAGTTCTCTGCTGTTTAGAAGCCAGGACAGGGAGTTCCCATTGTGGCACAGTGGAAACGAATCCGACTAGGAACTATGAGGTTGCGGGTTCGATCCCTAGCCTTGCTCAGTGGGTTAAGGATCCGGCCTTGCTGTGAGCTGTGGTGTAGGTCTCACACGCGGCTTGGATCTGGCATTGCTGTGGCTCTGGCGTAGGCTGGTGGCTACAGCTCCAATTAGACCCCTAGCCTGGGAACCCCCGTATGCCACGGGTGCAGCCATAAGACAAAAAGCCCCCCCCCCAAAAAAAAAAGGAAGCCAGGACAGCTGGGTGAAGCTCCCATGAGCCCAGAGTCTGCTGGGTGTGGGAGGTGCCCCACGACCCTTGTGCCTCTCACCTTGACCTGTGTTCACTGGGTTCCGGGTGGGACCCCGGTAGCCTTTCCAAGGTGAGCTGGGGTCTGCATATCCTGGGGCCGTGCAGGGCTTGCACCTGCCTACTCTAGCCTTCAGACACCCTGGGAGGCAGAGACACCCAAGGTCTTACTTCGCTGCATCCAGAGAGGAAAAGGCAGGTGCCCAGGGACCCTGAGCCAGCCTGCCCGGCCCCGCAGCCGACGCCTGGAGCCAGGCCCTGACTGAGGAGGGGCCTCACGCTCCGCCCCTCCCCCAGGGCCCAGGCACCTGCCGAGCGTCTCGTGGCCCAGTGAGCAGCTCCTGCCCTCCCCCTGCTTCTACCCGCTGTGCTCCGAGGGCCTGGCCTCCCCCAGCAGCTCCGAGTCCCACCCCTACGCCAGCCTGGACAGCAGCAGGGCGCCTTCCCCACAGCCGGGCCCCAGGGCCGGCCACTCCGACAGCCCCCCCAGCCCGGACCCCGGCCGGCCGCCCAGCCACAGGCAGCTCTTCACCTTCTCCCACCCGGCGCGGAGCCGGGACACCGACCGCTTCCTGGACGCACTGAGCGAGCAGCTGGGCCCCCGGGTCACCATCGCGGACGATTTCCTGAGCCCCGAGAATGACTACGAAGAGGTGAGTGTGTGGGCGCCGCGGCGGGGGCGTGCGGGCCTGCCAGAGGCCTGCTGCCCCGAGTGTCTGCCCTGGGCTCCCCGTCCCGGCCCCACTCCGTCCTAGGACCTGTCCCAGATCCCCCACCACCTGGCCTGAGCTCTCCCACCCTTGGCTCTCCTCCCCTCCAGGCCACCCCCCGGATGCCCGGTCTCAGGTTCCCCCGCTGCCCCCCGCCCCAGGCTGTCCCCCCTTCCCCACCAGGCCCCGCATTCGCTTTCCCTGGACCCTGCATCCCCCCACCTTCCTCTGTCCCCACAGATGAGCTTCCACGACGACCAGGGCAGCTTTGTCACCAACGAGAGGAGCAGTGCCAGCGAGTGTATCAGCAGCAGCGAGGAGGGCAGCTCCCTGACCTACTCCTCCCTCTCTGACCACATCCCCCCACCCCCGCTCAGCCCCCCGCCCCCCCCACCCCTGCCCTTCCATGACCCCAAGCCCAGCTCCCGCACACCCGACGG
>PVHT021183577.1:2696422-2725546 GCA_004024745.2 Catagonus wagneri
CCAGCTCCCGCACACCCGACGGTCCCCGGGGCCCCGCTCCGACGCTGGCCAAGCCCCTCGCCCAACTCAGCCACCCAGTCCCTCCACCGCCCCCGCCACCCCTGCCCCCACCTGTCCCCTGTGCACCCCCCATGCTGTCCCGGGGCCTGGGCCACCGCCGCAGTGAGACCAGCCACATGAGCGTCAAGCGCCTGCGGTGGGAGCAGGTGGAGAACTCAGAAGGCACCATCTGGGGACAGGTAAGTGACCTGGGGACCGGGAGGGCTCTACACCAAGGGAGGTGGCTCGGGCAGCAGCGGTGAGGACCAAACCCACCTCCAGCCCTCTTCCAGCTTCAGCTCACATCCTCTGGTCCTCCCCATCCCGAGCAGAGGATGAACGAAGGCCCAGCCCGTGGACACACCCACCCTTGGCATCGAAGCCCAGTCTGGGCCCCTAAGGCAATGGCACGCTGGGGACACCCAGGAATCGCATGACACGCACCTGCAAAACCTATAGATTTTAATAGTTCCCTTAGGCTCTTAGGGCCAAGAGAAGGATGTGTGGTTCAAGAATCCAGACCTCTGAAGCATCAGACATTCTCCCATAGTTTATTCACGGGAGCCAAGACTGAAGGATCCTTCAAAGGGCAACTGATCCAAACCCCTGCACACCAGCCTCCATCCTTTCACTGTGATGCTTGAGTTTCCTCCCAAACAGCACTGCCAATATGTACTTGAACCCTCCAGTGACGGGCATTTCTTTCCTTACTAGGCAGTTTTCATCACCCATCCATATATTGCTCTGAAATTTTGTCTCGCCAAGATTCCCATGCCCGCTTTCTGTCCTGCCCTTTGAAACCAGGCAGAGCAAGTCTATCTCCTCATCTACAGACCAGCCAGCCTGTCAGATGAGCAACGTTCACCGTCCTATTCCTGTTCTTCAGGTCGTTCCCCTAGGATGTAGTTCCCAGCCCCCCAGTCTGTCCAAGGGCAGGCCCCCAATGGAACTTCCAGTGGGGCTTCACCAGCTAGGGAAAAAACAAGGCTCTCACCTCCTTTGACCTGGAAGTCATACTCCTTATAATATGGCCTGGGAACCCTTCAGCTTCTGGGGTGACCCATCTCAGTGCTCACTCCCGCTTCATCCTCCACCCTCATCCTTTCCTTTTCTTGGGACCAATAGTATGCCCTCACATGTAGCCACACTTCGTTGGGGCACACTTGTCATTTGTTCCCATTGCCACCTCCTGGGTCCTGTTTCTGTCTCCTGCCTTCCCAGCCAAGTTGGCATCAGCCTGCATCTCCAAGGAGCCTTCCCCTGGTTCCAGGCTTCTGAGAAGGATGCTGGGCAGGATAAAGTCACAAACAAGGACCCACTGGGTTCCTGGACACCTCACTCCCACCAGCCTCAGATGGGCCTTCAAGCCTTGCTCTCCAGAGTGGTCCTTCCACTAGTTTTGAAGGTGGACTCAGGGACACAGGTCACACATCTGGCCAAGTCCAAGTCCACACCAGGTGTCTCTGCCCTGCAGCCATGTTATGACACTTTGTTTCTCTTCCTGTCCTTCCCTTTGGGATCTCCTTCTAGAAGCCACCCCATCCTCACCCCCCGTCCAAGCCCCATATGGCCCTTCTTGATTGTCGTCTCCCACCTGGAACATTCGTCACAACCAGTGGCCCAGTTCCTAGCCTCTGGCATTTTCCCGCTTCAGTTTCCCCAGCATCAGGGACCCCAGGCAGCTCTGGTGAACTCGCTCCCAGCAAAGGACACGTCAAAACAGACCCGGTCCCCCTGCCACCTCCTTAAGCCTCCTTAGTTGGCTGCAGCCCCTTTTCAGCCTGTCTGCCCCCTGCACCAGCACGACTTGCTGGCTTTGCACGGAGGGTGTCCAAGTGTGCGTGTGGTCAGCCACAAGTGGAGCCAATAACCTGGATGATTTAGCTTCTCCTGCAGTCGCCTCCTGCCCCGGGATTTATCCCAGGGCCTGAAGGAGGCTCTCCCTCCGGGAGCTCCCGGAGCACCCTTAGGGGTGGAGGGGGAAGGGTTGGGGGGTTGGGTGGGCCAGGGGAAGGCAGTCCGGCGCCAGCGCTCTTCCTCACTCTGAACCTGCCCCCCCCCCGCAGCTTGGGGAGGACTCTGACTACGACAAGCTGAGCGACATGGTGAAGTACCTCGACCTGGAGCTCCACTTTGGCACCCAGAAACCTGCGAGTGAGTGGCCTGAGGGCCCTGGGGGAAGCCAGATGCCAGGTCCTCTGCGGTGGCCCAGGGCTTAGGTCCCCGAGGCCTGCGCGGACTGCCCTTTACTTACTGTGTCCCCGAGTTATTTAACTTCTTAGAGCCTCAGTTTTCCCACACCTCAAAATGGAGCTAATAATAACTGGCGTTTTGTTTTGTTTTTTTTTTTTTTGGTCTTTTTGTCTTTTAGGGCTGCACCCATGGTCTATGGAGGTTCCCAGGCTTGGGGTCAAATCCAAGCTGCCATGGCCGGCCTACACCACAGCCACAGCAATGTGGGATCTGAGCCACGTCTGTGACCTACACCACAGATCGGCATAATGCCGGATCCTTATGCCACTGAGCAAGGCTAGGGATCAAACCTGCATCCTCATGGATGCTAGTCTGTTTCATTAACCACTGCGCCAAGACAGGAACTCCATAACTGGCATTAATTGCACGCTTACCAAATGCCAGCGATCCTTGTTTCTAAATTAGTCCCGTGACAGCCCTATAAAGCAGGGACTGTGAGTGCCCAACCTGCTGCTGAGGAAGCACAGAGAGGCTGGGCAATTTGCTCAGTCACACAGCCAGAATAAGGTGGACAGAATAAAGCAGATGTCCCGTCCAGTCTCTCCCCTTGCCCCTTTCTGAGTATCTCTCTGTAGTTGTTGGGTGGGACTCCAGGCAGCCGGGGATACTGTGTGTGGAAGGTGGTCCTGCGATGGAAGAGAAAGGCCACTGTCTATCCAGGAAACTTCTGCAGGGTCCAGAGGTGGTTGGTTCTCCTTTCGGGGCAGATCAGTCCCAAGGGCCCAGGGGAGAGAGGACGGGGAGGGACACCCCCACACCCCACACACCGAGTGTGTCAGACTGGACCCCAGAGTCCATGAGTAGGAGGCGGAGGAGTGAGCAGAGTGTGGGCACCTGGAGCTGACTCAGTGGAGTCCATGGGCAGGGGGACCTGGCCACACCCCTCCTGGGCCAACACCACAGCCATAGCCTAGCCTTCCCTCATTAAACCGTCAGCTTTCCTTCCAGAGCCGGTGCCGGGGCCTGAACCCTTCAGGAAGAAGGAGGTTGTGGAGATCCTGTCCCACAAGAAGGCCTACAACACCTGTGAGGGGCTGGGGATGTCCAGGGGTTCTGGAGGGGCAGGACGCGACCCCTCCTCTTCCTCTGGGTGGCAGAGGCTCCGATCCACCCTGGTGGATGTTGGCGATTAGGCCCCGGGAACCCCCAACACCTGCCTGGGTTCTGGTGAAGGCCCCCAGCCAGGCCCGGCACACGTGCAGGCCTTGGCTCCACCCCCACAGTCCCCGCCCTCGTGCTGTAATTGGCTCCGCAGCTCTGGCCCCGCCTCCAGCCTCATCCTCTTCTCGCCCCCTCTCACCTAGTTCCCCGGCCTCACCTCCACAGGCCCCGCCCAGTTCTAGGTCTGTCTCCTCCAGAACCCTTCCCTCGCCCTTTAATCGGCCGCGGGGAGGACCCTCTCCACCTCCGGGCCGGCTCCTGCCCCGCCCCGGTGCCTTGCCACCCCAGACCAAGCCTCCACCCTACGGCGGCCCGGCCGGACCTCGAAGCCCCGCCCCCTCTCCGCCAGGGCCCCGCCCCGGCTCACCCTCGCCGCCCCGCCCGCAGCCATCCTGCTGGCGCACCTGAAGCTGAGCCCCGCGGAGCTGCGGCAGGTGCTCATGAGCATGGAGCCCCGGCGCCTGGAGCCCGCGCACTTGGCGCAGCTGCTGCTCTTCGCGCCCGACGCCGACGAGGAACAGCGCTACCAGGCCTTCCGCGAGGCGCCCGGCCGCCTCAGCGAGCCCGACCAGTTCGTCCTGCAGGTGCTGCGGCCGTGACCCCCGCGCAGGCCCAGGGGACGCTGCCCCCACCCCCGGCCTCGGGCTCCTCTTTCGGGCTCTCGCTTTTGTGCGTGAGTCTGACTCCCTTCCTGCCGCCGTGCTCACACCGGAGTCCCGGTTTTACACCTTTAACGGCCAGTTCCCACTCGAGGTCCAAGGTAGACAGGATGAGGGTGCCCCCTAGAGGTGTGCTTCTTTTTCCTAAGGGAATACCGGGCAGCCCACTGACCCCCTACCCGCGGCTGCCCTGGGGCAGTGGGTCTCTCGGCGGGATGAATGAATCCTGGCACTGCCTTCGTGGCAGATGCTCTCGGTTCCTGAATACAAGACCCGCCTGCGCAGCCTCCACTTCCAGGCCACCCTACAGGAGAAGACGGAAGAGATCCGGGCCAGCCTGGAGTGCTTGCGCCAGGCCTCCCTCGAGCTCAAGAACAGCCGGAAGCTCGCCAAGATCCTGGAGGTCAGGTCCACTCTCCCTGCAGCTCTGTCCCCTGGGGCTTCCCGCCTGGAGGCCCAACCTGAGAGGGGTCAGGCAGTGGCAGGACCTGCCCACTTTTCTCTCCACAGTTTGTGTTGGCCATGGGCAACTATCTCAACGATGGACAGCCCAAAACCAACAAGACCACGGGCTTCAAGATCAACTTCCTGACGGAGGTGAGGGGGCCAGTGGCACAGTAATGGATTCCTTGGTTCCACCACCGAGGCCCTTCCCCCAGGAGGAAGAGCTGGCTGCCCGCAGGCCAGGATACAACAGAAGCAAAGTGTGGGTGTTGAGGGGTTAGGGGGCCAAGGCGACTTCTCCAAGCCAAGCCTCAAGATCTGGGGAAATGGAATGGTGGGGGAGGGGACACTCCGGGAGAAAACGGGAGAGTCCCATCTGATAGGTACCTTCTGTGCCCTCAACACCTCCACTGCTGTCAGGCCAGTCCTACCCCAGGAAGATCTGGGATCAGAGAAAGCCCAGCTCAGACACCCAGCCTTCCCCCAGTGTTTTTGGGACTTTTCTCTACGACACCCTTGGTTGTTTTTAAGAGGAAGGATAACTCCAATTGGTGATATGAGTGCTTTAGGGTATCTGAGGCTCATATGGGCCATAGATGGAAACCACAAAAGGGAAGCACTGTGGGTGGTGCTCCCCCCTGGGGTCAGAGGATCTTGGGCTCTGTCTGCTGACTAGGGCAAATTCACAAGGACAGAAAAATCCCGGGACCTCCCCTAACCGGGGGCTGGGAGCTTGGTTCCTGGGGTCTCACAGATCTGAGCCCGGGGAAGGGCCTGTTGCATCCCAGCAGAGAAGAGCTTCAGAGGAGGGAATACTAGCCCACTTTGGAGCTCGAGAGTGTCTGGGGCGGGGGTTGATGCCACAGTCCAGGGGAAGCAGGCCTGAGGGTATCTGAGCCTGTGTGATCTGCCACACGATGGGGTCCTCGAGGAGGATGCGTGTTGACCTTGCAGCTGAACTCCACCAAGACGGTGGATGGGAAGTCCACCTTCCTGCACATCCTTGCCAAATCGCTGAGCCAGCACTTCCCGGAACTCCTGGGCTTTGCTCAGGACCTGCCCACCGTGCCCCTGGCTGCCAAAGGTAGGCTGAGTGGACGGGTGGGAGGCAGAGGCACTGCCATCCCGGCTGCGATGGCAGCCCCATGAGGCGCTGTCACTGTCCCTGCAGTGAACCAGCGGGCCCTGACCAGTGACCTGGCAGACCTCCATGGCACCATCAGTGAGATACAGGCCGCCTGCCAGAGCATGTCCCCCTCCAGTGAGGACAAGTTTGCCGTGGTCATGGCGGTATCCTCCGGGCAGCCTGTCCCAGTGCCACAGTGCCCCCATGGTGGTCACTGCAGATCCCGTGTCCCAGTGGAGGTTCTGGGCAGAGGCTGCTGTGGGTCCAGAGGTTCTGGAAGAGGCTCCATCTTGGGTCATTTAGCATCCAAGCACTTACGCCAAGTCTGTGTGCAGCGGAGGAGGCGCTCTTTTGATCCGTCTAAAGTCACACCTTTGCGCCATCTGTCCTTGGGGGCAGAGGAGCCTAGACTTAAATCACGAGATACAGGGAGAGGCTGGTCAGGCCCGGCCAGCCAAAGGCAGTCAGGAAGGGACAATATCCCCACTGAGCACAGAGAGTGACACACGCTACAGAAAAGGACAGAGGCCTGGAGAGTGACGGGGGGAAGAGGGGGTGTTGGCATCTGAGCCGAGCTGGCCGGGGAGAGCGGGCTGCGCTGCACAGGAGCAAGTGAAAGGCCTGAGGCTGGGCTGTGACAGGTTCAGACTGCGCTTGGAGGACAGCGGCTGGGTCCCAGGTGGGCAGAGGGCCCGGGGCAGACCGGAGCAGGGCAGACCGTCTTGGGTCACTGCCCGGGGACCTGGGGCAGGTTCCTTAACCGAGGCCCTTCAGTCCTTCCTGGAGACGGCCCAGCCGGTGCTGCGGGCGCTGGACGGGCTGCAGCACGAGGCCGTGGAGGAGCTGGGCAAAGCGCTGGCCTTCTTCGGAGAGGACTCCAAAGCCACCACTTCTGAGGCCTTCTTCGGCATCTTTGCAGAGTTCATGAGCAAGTTCGAGGTGAGCCCTCGTGGGAGGCCAAACGGGCCCCCAGCTGCGGGCGGGGCTAGAGGTCAAATGAGGGGGTCCTCTGCGAAGCCAGGGGTAGGGAAGGGGCCCCAGCGAGGGACATTTCCCCCCCCCCAGGCGGTCTCTGCCCTGGCGACTGAGGTGGGGGCAAGGGAGACAGGCTGGGAGGGGGTGGGGACTCCCGGGACCACTGACCCAGCCCCTCCCCACGTGTTCCTTCCTCCCCAGCGAGCGCTCAGCGACCTGCAGGCTGGGGAGGGCACGCGCAGCTCAGGGATGGTTTCGCCCCTGGCCTGGTGACGGTGGTGGCCTCGAGCCCTCTGTGGCCAGAGCGCGGAGAAGCCAAAGGCTGCGCCCCAGAGGGTCGCCCAGGCCCAGAGCAGCCCAGGTGCAGGAGAGGGGCCCAGCCACGCAAGCATCTCCAGCTACCTCAGCCGGCAAGCTTCGGCCGCAGTGGTGCGGGGGTCTGCCGGGGTCTCTGAGCACTCGGGGCACAGGGTGGGAGCAGACACGCCCCTCCCCAGAAGTGCGACCCACCCACTCACCTGCGCCTTGCCCCTCCCCCCTCACACCCAGCAGCCTTCCGGATGTGGGGTGGGGGCCCAGGAGGGGGCGCTCCCACCAGTGGGTGGATTGCGATGTGACAAGAGGGTGCCTGGCCCCAAGGAAAGACGTCAGAACCATCCCTGAGCCTTCTGGGAATGCGCCCAGGAGATGCCCCCACGGGACTTGGACCCGCAGACCTCCTACCCCGGGGGAGGCAGCAAAACGCCCTTGAACATGCCGCGGCACTGGGCACGATAAGGCCTGGGGGTCTCTCACCCAGTCCACGCCTCCTGCGGCTGCTTGGAAGAAGGCAGAAAAGCTGGAAGGAGAGGCCCAAATGCAGGGCCCTGGGAGGGTGGGCAGGGGGCAGGCCGTGCCCTTAGCCTGGGCCTTGGAAGCTGGAAGAAACTTGAGTTTGCTGCAGCCTGGAACCAAGGCAGGAGGAGAGAAGCTGGGTACCGGTGCAGGAGAGGGGCAGGAAGACCCTCTGTGTCAGACTGCAGGGTTGAGGTTTTTATCCGGCAAACACACTTAAATGCAGTTTAGAGATGGTCACTTAAAAGTAGGGGATCTGGGAGTGGGACTGGGGACGTCAAGGTAGAGGGAACAGGCGCTCCCATCGTGGCTCAGTGGTTAACAAATCTGATTATGATCCACGGGGATGCAGGTTCGATCCCTGGCCTTGCTCAGTGGGTTAAGAATCCGGCGTTGCCATGAGCTGTGGTGGAGGTTGCGGGCGCTGCTCAGATCCCACATGGCCATGGCGCAGGCCGGCAGCTGTAGCTCCAATTCGACCCCCTAGCCTGGGAACCTCCACATGCTGCGGGCGTGGCCCTTAAGAATTCGAAAAAACAAAAAAAAAGGAAAAAGGTAGAGGGAACAGGGGGATGTTTAGGCGGTGGATGAGCAGGATTTGGTGGCTGGTGGCCAGGTTTCTCACCTGTGTGGGTGGCGATGACTCCGCTGGAACAGAACGTGTTTGGCAGGGCAGGCTTAGGGGCAGTAACACAATCTGGGACACACTTGGGATCCTGGGGTCCAGTTCTACATGTGTCTGGAGCCCCTGCTGAGGGCAGGGGAGCGATGAGAGAGTCACCTTGATACGGGGGGTGGGGGGCTGGGAGTGGCGCTGGGGGCGTCCCTCCTCTTCGTTTCATCCTTTTCATTCTCCAGGTGACAAATCCTGGATTAGGTGGCTTCCAGTTACCTCTCTCCTTCCTTTTCTTCCAGAGACATCTGCCCTGGGCTTTAGAACCCGTCCTTTGGGTAATTGTTCTCCCGTGTGATCAGATAGGCAGAGTTGCTCCTGGACAGTATTTAGGACCCATTCAGTTCCTCCCGGTCTCCCACAGGCCCTCTTTGAGGCCATGTGTGTTCCTAACGTTGTCCTCCAACGCACAGCCGCCTTATAAAAATGTCTAGACCAACTTGTGTAATTTGGGTGATGGAATGTACCCAGATGTGGCTACTGGTGGCCATTCCTCCTTGCAGCTCAAACTGGATACTTCCTATCGGTTCCCAGAGGCCTTTGTCTATGAGAAGCGTGTCAGAAGGTTCATTAAAATCCCCACGTGAGGAGTTCCCTGGTTGCCTAGCAGCTAAGGACTTGGCCTTGTCACTGCTGTGGCTCGGGTTACTGCTATGGCTTGGATGAGATCCATGGCCCAGGAACTTCCACATGCTGTGGGTTAGCTGGGCAGCTTTGCTCATGAGGCAGAGCTCTCCCCGTCTTGGCCTTGGTGGGCAGTTGGGCTGGCTTCCTGTGGCCTCTCGTCCTCCAGCCAAAGAGCAGGGGCCCAAGAGGACAAGCAGGGGATCAGAAGAACCCTGGAAGCCTAACCTCAGAATTGTCTCACCGTGCCTCCTGCCACAGTCTTCTGTCAAAGCAAGTAAGAAGGCCATCTCAGATTCTTGGGGAGAGGAAAAGGACCCCCTCTTTTTTTTTTTTTTTTTGGCTTTGCCCTCAGCCTGTGGAAGTTCTTGAGCCAGGGATTGAACCCACGCCACAGCAGTGACCCAAGCCGCTGTGATGACGACACTGGATCTTTAAACCACTGCGCCACAAGGGAACTCCCTAGGTTCCCCTCTTGATGAGAGACGCCGCAGAGCCACACGGCAGAGGGTGTGGATGCAGGGCCAGGTAGAGCGTCAGGGCCGTTGTTAGCATCAGTCCATCACACGCTTCCTTGGCCAGATGGCTTGGTGCCCATCGCAGCCTCCTTAACGACCTCAGTGCCCCAGTCCTCCCCAGACCCAGCGCGGCTCTGAGTTCCCATCCTGCTGTGTCCTTCAGGTGCCATGCTTTCCCTTCTCTCTTTCCTAGTCGCCCCTGAGTGACCGGACCCCTCTCCAGTTACACTCAGTCCAGGGACAAGCAGTGCTCTCTACCTGCGCCTGCCTAGCAGCCAGTCTCCCTTCTGCTGGGGAAAGCTCTCTGTTTTTCCTTTGGGAAATAATCCCTGCCCTGCCCCCAGTCCTCGGAGTGGTACTGGTTGGCTAAGCATGGTCTTGTGACTCTGACTGGGTGGCCCAGAGTCAATTCAAGGATCGAGTTAGAACTGTTAGGAAAAGGAGGCTCCTTTCTTCTGAAAGAACTGTTGAGTGTGTAGAGCTTGGAATCCTGGAGGCAGCTGCCAGGGTCACCACAAAGAGGGCACCAATACAGAAGAAAAGGAGAGACCACTCCAGACATCTCTTTGCCCCTGGATCCAGCCGTGCCCAAAGCAGAATCCAGACTTCTCATTTTCCAAGCCACCACGTTCCTCCACCATTTGTAAATTTTTGACTGGTGTAAGTGGGTTTCTGTCACTTGCAAAACTAAGAAGGTTAACTAATACACCCATCGACAGATATGCTATGGGTGTTCAGTCTTTCAGCGTTCCCGGTGCAGCCTCTTCATTCATAAACGCATTCCCCAGTACTTTTTGACTGCCTCCCTTGTACCAGGCACAGTGCTGGGTGCAGAGGTCCCATGGGTCAGCCTCTTCAAGTTTGGTTTCCTCGGGTTATATTTCATGTGGGTTCTACACCCAGTCCGTACAGAGCCCTATATGTGAGCCCATACGTACGCCATACCTGCCCCCAATCCCTCACCAAATAAGGCGTGAATATAAGCAAGAATGCATTTCTCCCTCAATAATACAAACAGAATAGGAGCTCCCGTTGTGGTTCAGGGGGTTAAGAACCCGACTGGTATTCACGAGGACGTGGGTTCAATCCCTGGCCTCGCTCAGTGGGTTAAGGATCCAGCGTTGTGGCAAGCTGTGGTGCAGGTCTCAGATACAGCCTGGATCTGGTGTTGCTGTGGCTGTGGTGTAGGCTGGCAGCATCAGCTCCGATTCAACCCCTAGCCTGGGAACTTCTATGTGCTGCAGGTGTGGCTCTAAAAACAAACAAACAAACAAAAAAACCCAAACATGAAAACTAGCAAAATATCATAGCCCAGTTACACACCACCTTACCTAGTAACATCAGTTAATGTTTACTAGGTCACGGGCTACAAGTTTTTACCTATTTCATTTCATTTTACTGTCACAGTGACCCTCTGAGGTGGGTTTTGTTATCTCCTTTCTACAAATAAAACTTCTGAAACTCAGGAAGGTTATGTGACTTGCTGGATGGAAAAATTAACTCTGTCTAAATCCAGAGTCCATCCTCTGAGTGGAAATATCTTCTTTGTTTTTCTTACCATGTTAAAAAACAAACAAGAAAACACCTATCAGCATTCCAAAGGCCACTGATGCTGGTGACTTCAACGTAAAGAAAGTCCTTCCTTAATGACTCCGACTAGGAACCATGAGGTTGCAGGTTCAATCCCTGGTCTTGCTCAGTGAATTAAGGATCCAGTGTTGCCGTGAGCTGTGGTGTAGGTTGTAGACCCGGCTCGGATCCCATGTTCCTGTGGCCGCGGTGTAGGCCAGCAGCTGTAGCTCCAATTGGACCCCTAGCCTGGGAACCTCCATATGCCACGGGTGTGGCCCTGAAAAGACAAAAGCCAAAAAAAAAAAAAAAAAAAAAAAAAGAGAGAGAGAGAGAGAGAGAAAGAAAACCCTTCCTTCTTTTCTCCCCTTTCTGTTTTTTCCTCTGCTAATCTGCTCAGGCTACCATAACAAAACACCATAGACTTAGTGGCTTAAACAACAGAAATTGATTCCCTCACAGCCCTGGAGGCTGGAAGTCCAAGGTCAGTGTGTCAGCAGATTGAATTTCTCCCGAGGCCGCTCCCCTTGGCTCGCAGATGGCCACCTTCTCCCCGGGTCTTCACATGGCCTTTGCTCCGTGCGTGGCCGGTGCCTCTTCTAATGGATGAGAGTCCCGTCCTTAGGACCTCATTTAGCCTTCAATACCTCCTTAAAGACCCTGTCTCTAAATGCAGTCACCTTCTGAGGTACCGGGGGCTAGGATTTCCACGTATGGTTTGGGGAGGGGACACAATTAGACCCACGTCACCTCCTTCTCGGTGCCAAGGATATAGTAGTGCTTATTCCAAGGAGGCCTCTGAGATCTCCAGACTCAGCTGATGCTCCAAAGAAAGGATTCAGTCAAGCAGGATTTTCTCACCCCCACCTCTGTGATCTTCTGTGCACCTGCCCTCATCTTCATCCCGTGGTGTTCACCATGCCCTCAGCTTCAATTCCGAGCTAGTTCTCTGTGCCATATTCCCACCTCCAAAGCCCCCAGGGGTCCCAGTGCATCAGGGACCGCAAGCCATTCTCCACTGGCTCCTTCTTCCTCGCCAAGAAACATCCCTCTATCTGCAGCCCTCTAAGAACAATCCAGACCCCTGGGGCTGGTGCCTTCTCACTCCCTCCTTCAGACCAAATCTTTCAGGGCTGTTGTCTACACCCGCTGCCTCTGCGTCCTCACCACCCACTCACCTCTCAGCCCCTGGCAGTCTGGCTTCCCCTGCCATCATTCCTCTGAACCTGCTGTCCCCCAGCAGGAAGTTCTTGTCTTTATCTTCACCGACTTTTATTTAAGCAGCACTGGGCACTGTTTGCCCTCCCTCGGCAAATTCTCACACACCCAGGCTTCAGTGTGCAGATGTCTACTCACCGATAATCCTGTCATCGGCCTGATTTCCCATTGGCCCCGCGGCTTCTAGCCTTAGCATGCAGCAGGAGTTCAGTAACTGCCCATAAAGTCAAACGGAGGGGCTACCACGTTGCTCAAGAACCTGAGTGGCTCCTGTCTGTAAAACAGTTTGACCACGTGCATCCAAAGCCCTAAGACGAGGGTTGCAAACAAAAGGTCCACAGAGGCTGGACAAGGAATGCAAACCCAGGAAGTGGGTGGTGTGAAAAAACAACACGGAGGCCAAGGAGGAGAGGTAACTGATGCAGAGGGGTGGGGAGAGACAATGGGGGGGCGCCAAGAGGTGATGGATGTCTGTTTGCAGGGGCCCCTTCAACCCCTCTGGCCAGTGGACCTCCTTGTGGGAAGGCATGCCTTCCAGTGCCTGATCTTCAGGCTCTCTCAAAGGAAGCTAAAAATCCAGATTTTTTTTTTCTGCTCCTGCAGTACGTGGAGGTTCTCAGGCCAGGGATCAAACCCAAGCCACAGCACTCACAATGCTTGATCTTAACCCACTGAGCCACCAGGGAACTCCCAAGAAATCGAGATTTTTATTTCAATATTCAATATTCATCCTAATATTGCCAACCAATTCAAAGCTTCAAGGAAGATAGTCAATTATAAGCCAAATAAAAACATTTCTGTGAACCAGTGGGAGCTCAGCTGTGAGTCTGCAGTCTCTGAAATTAAATATCTTCATACTACCCAGGGGTACAGTGAGGTTTCCCTAAAAAGGGGCTTAACTGTTAGCAAGGGAGCTGTGTTTGAGGCCAGCTGGCAGTTCTGGTTTCTGGATGGAAAGATGCTGACCATCTTAGTTTGAAGATGTCCTTTGTTTTAGGGAATTCATCTGGATGATGGGGCATTTAGTCCGGGAAGGCAGGACCCACACAGTGTTCTGACAGGCGGGCGGGGGGGACCTGTGAGGTCACTATGAAATCAAGTTCAATTGCACAGACCAGGGCCTTAAGGGTCTGTTTGGTTGTGCAAATTAGCAGAATGGTCATCTTGATAGTGCCCTAAAAGGTAGGGAAAATAGTTTCTCTCAGGAGATTTTGACTGAATTCTGACATGCCCAGCATCGAATAAAAGCAGTGATTGCATGTTCTTAGACCATGTGGGGTTAGTGGGGGGGGTTCCACAGAAGGAAATGGATGACCTCATCACAGGGCATCTAGGACCTGGAGGGACTGGAGAGTATGGAAGGGGAGAGCCCTGTAGGGTGGAGCTGGGGGCGCCCCCACTAGCGGGGTGGGGCTGAGCTGGGCCCTCGAGGAGTGGCCTGCTGTGGGATGAGAGCATCCACCTGGAAGCCCTGCCCTCCATCACGTGATCTTAGCTGCCTTGGCAGGTCTGTGTCTGTGTTAGGAGAGACTGGATTCAGGGAGTGCAAGCAGGAGTTCCTTTGCAGCTCAGTGGGTTAAGGATCTGGCACTGGCCACAACTCCGACTGGACCCCTAGCCTGGGAACTTCTGTATGCTGTGGGTGCGGCCCTAAAAAAAAGTGAAAATAAAATAAAAATAAAAAAATAAAGTACAAATCTCTTAGGTACGACTATGTCAATATGTGCCAACATGCCATGATTTTTTAACAACAACAAAAAAAAATAGCTCACAAAACCTACTCTACGTATATCAATAAAGATACCCACATACTATACCCTAAATGGAGGGAGAGATGAAAAGAAGACAACCTCTTTTTTTTTTTTTAATCTATTTTAGGGCCGCACCTGCAGCATATGGAGGTTCCCAGGCTAGGGGTGGAATTGGAGCTGTAGCTGCCGGCCTTCACCACAGCCACAGCAACGCGGGATCCGAGTCGCGTCTGCAACCTTCACCACAGCTCACAGCAACGCCGGATCCTTAACCCACTGAGCAAGGCCAGGGATCGAACCCGCAACCTCATGGTTCTTAGTCGGATTCGTTAACCACTGAGCCACAGTGGGAACTCCAAAGATGACTGGTATGTATATATTGAGTCGTGTCTGCCTAGCTACATAAAAGGGGAGATTTCTTTCTGTCTTTGAAATATCTTTGGTGGATTGCCTGTGATGCACAGCATAGTTTGGTTTTGTTCCTTATTCAGTAACAAAACTGCTTTATTCTTTTCTACATTTTGAGCAGAGGTTTTACAGAGTTGGCAAGAGATTCCCTTTTTTTTTTTTTTTTTCTCTCTTGTTTTGACTGTCCCCTGGCCTGTGGAGTTCCCAGGGTTAGGGATCAGATCTGACTGAGCAGCAGTTGAGACCTACTCTGCAGCTGCGGCAACACCAGATCCTTAACCTCCTGAGCCAGGACAGGGATTAAACCTGCGTCCCAGTGCTCCAGAGACACTGCTGATCCTGCTGGGCCACAGCAACCCTCAGATTTTATTTCCCTAATAGTTACATTTAAGACATCAGCCACGGCTGCAGTCATCCGAAGGCTCGAGTGGGGCTGGGGTACTGCTTCCAAGGTGACTCAGTCACATAGCTCTTGGCAGCTGGCCCCGTTCCTCCCTGGCTGTTTATAAAAAGACTCAGCTTCTTTCTTCCATAGGGGCTGCTTGAGTGTCCTCACGGCCAACAACTGGTTTTTCTCAGAGTGAATTATCTGAGAAAGGAATAGCCTAGAATGCATTTTATGACCTAGTTTTGGCAGTGATAATGCCATCACCTGTGCCGTATGCTGTTTGTTAGACGTGAGTCATGAAGTCTAGCCCACATTCAAGGTGAGGGGAGCAGATTAAGCTCCCCTCTTAAGGGAAGGGTCAAGTAATCTGTGTATCAAAGCCAAGCAATACAAGTGCTAACAAGCTAGATAGTGTCATCAATCCAAAATGCATAAGTTAGTCCTTGTGCAAGAAAACTAAAAATGGGAGTTCCCGTTGTGGCGCAGTGGTTAACAAATCCAACTAGGAACCATGAGGTTGTAGGTTCGATCCCTGACCTTGCTCAGTGGGTTAACGATCCAGCGTTGCCGTGAGCTATGGTGTAGGTCGCAGACGCAGCTCGGATCCCGCGTTGCAGTGGCTGCTGCATAGGCCAGTGGCTACAGCTCCGATTAGACCCCTAGCTTGGGAACCTCCACATTGCGCAGGTGCGGCCCTAAAATGACAAAAAGGCAAAAAAAAAGAAAGAAAGAGAACTAATAATGCCCCGAAAACATACAGCTTTTATTTATTTATTTTTATTTTTAATTTTTGGCCATGCCTGTGGCATGTGGAAGTTCCCAGGCCAGCAACTGAACCTAAGCCATAGCAGTGAACACAAGATCCTTAACTGCTAGGCCACCAGGGAACTCCACTTCAGCTTTTATATGAAATGACTTGATTGAAGTTTTCTGAGATGTGACAAAAGTCCTAACAATTTCCATGCACCATGCACTCCAGGCACCCTCTATGGACAAGGCTTGAAACACAAGTTACACTTTCAGCCATTCTGCACCATTTTCTTTTTTTTTAGAGCGCTCATAGAACTTTATTGTCAGTACAAAGGCACATTTCTACTATAGTTTCACCGTCTTGTATGAAAGACGTCTGGAAAAAGAATATTAAGTGTGTAGTGGGGGCTGGGCAGAGTACATGTGTTGACACGGAGGACTGTTCAGGATAGCTATATTTTAACTGTTTTGCTTCTAGTCTCCCCCCGCCACCATCCCATCCCCTACAAGGTGCCGAGCACTTTTGAATCAAGATGAATTATTTCCCTTTTAAGAGTCTCTGGAGCTATGTTTGTAGCATTATATTTCATATGATTTGCAGTGCGCAGGTTTCATTTCACTATTGCTCATTTTTCAGTACTGAATATATTTTCAGTTTGTTGGATCCTTTAATTTTTTTTTCATAACAATGAATTTTATTTCAATTATAGGTGTACAAAGATCATCACAAGTCAATGTGGTTGGGACATTTTGTGTCCCAAACCCACAGTGCATCCCCCACCCCCCAGACTGTCTTATTTGAAAAACCAAGGTTTTCCAAAATCTGTGAGTCATTGTCTGTTCTTCAAAGAAGTTCATTGTGTCACTTTAGTTGCCACACGTAAGCAGTAGCAATGGGTGTTGCTATCTAATTGTCTGACTGGTTTCACTTCGCATGATAATTTCTAGGTCCATCCATGTTGCTATAAATATTGTTAGTTCGTTCCTTTTAATGGCTAAGTAATATTCCATTGTGTGTATGTACCATATCTTCCCTGTCCACTCCTCTGTCGATGGGCATTTAGGTTGTTTCCATGTCCTGGCTTCTTCCCTCTCTAGCTGCTTTAGATGTAAGGTTAGGTTGCTTATGTGAGCTTTTTCTTGTTTCCTGAGGTAGGCTTGTATTGCTATATACTTTCCTCTTAGAACTGCTTTTGCTGCATCCCAGAGGTTTTGGAGTGTCGTATCTTTGTTGTCATTTGCTTCCAGGTATTTTTTAATTTCCTCTTTGATTTCTTCAGTGATCCATTGGTTGTTTAGTAGCATGTTGTTTAGTCTCCATGTGTTTGTATTTTTTGCCATTTTTTTGTTTTTGATTTCCAGTCGTATAGCATTGTGGTCAGAGAAGATGCCTGATATGATTTCAGTTTTCTTATAGTACTGAGGCTTGATTTGTAGCCCAGGATGTGATCAATCTTAGAGAATGTTCCATGCACACTTGAGAAGAATGTGTATTTTGTTGCTTTTGGCATTCTGCACCATTTTAAATGCTCCTATATTTGCATTAAAACCCGACATTGTCTAATATAAAGACAAATGGTGAAATTCATGATCATAATTTAAAATTTTTTCTTTACTTAGAATGACCATAAATAGCAAGCAGAAAACAAGTCAGAGGGACTGCAAAATAAAGGGGAGAGTTTTATATCTTAGTACATTCAGCACTTTCTCCTGCTTTTGAACCGCGGAGCCCACGTGGTCATCTTGCGGGGGGGGGGGGGGCTCAAATTATTATGCAGCGCATCCTGTTTGTCAGTTTCATTCCCTCGGTAATTTCTTGTGCTTCATTTTCACATCCTTACAGACATGTTCGTTTTCTACCTAATTTTGCATTCTTTCTCAAAGAGAGTCCCCGGAATGTTAAAATCTTCAGGCCCCCACATAAGCCCTACCCTCCCAACATCCACCTTATCTTGAGCGATGCAATCACGAATTTCCCCCCCCCTTACACTTTTTCATACAGTAAACCTATAGAGCTCTTAAGATCAGTGGGAGGGGGGAAATTCCTCACGAGATGTCATTTCAAAAATTAAAGGAAATCGTTGGCACCCAAGTGGAAGCCGGAAACCAGGCCTGGGGAAGCTGGCCAGAAATCGGGGTCCTGGTGGGAGCCCGGGAGCCTGCTCTCCGGCCGGGCCTGTGCTCTGGCGCTTCCCCTTTAAGGGGCGGGGCCGGGGCGGGGCTGGAGGCCGCCCGCTCTCCCAAGCTGCCCTGCGCGCGCGCCGGCAGTTCGGCCACGTCCCTGGCCACGTCGCGCCCGCTCTCGCCATCTTTCGCCGCTTCCTCTCTGGGGACGCCGCCGCTGCCTGAGCCGCCGAGTCTGGGGCCACCGCGCCGACCGCCGTCGCCATGAACATCTTCCGGCTGACCGGGGACCTGTCCCACCTGGCGGCCATTGTCATCCTGCTGCTGAAGATCTGGAAGACGCGCTCCTGCGCGGGTGAGCGGCGGGCGAGGCCCAGGAGAGGCTCGGGCGCGGGGCCGGGTCGCTGGGAGGACCCGGCGACCTCGGTCGGCCCGACACACCCCCTCGGCCGGCCTGGCGGACGACTGGGCCGGGGGGCAGTCCTGCCGCTCCTCGGGGTGGGCGCTCAGGGTCGGGCGAGGTGTCGCGGCGCAGGGCCAGTCTCTGCTCCTGGTCGGCTCCCGAACTTGAGCCGTCTGGGCGGGGGAGGCGCCACCGGACAGCGCCGGGCCTTGTTCTCTCTGAAAAGTTGGGCTCGGGGCGGGGGTCCGGCCGGCGCGCCCCCGGCCCTCGGCTTCCTTGCGCGCTTCCCCTTGCGCCTGGGGCGGGAGTCTCGAGGTACGCGGAGCCTGCGGATCAATGGGACGCGCGGGAGGATGGGCAGGATCTCGGCGGCTGGGCCTGACGTGGCAGCCTCCCCAGCCCGGGAGGTGGGGCGGGTTCTGGGAGAGGTCACCCCGCTCCCCACCCTGCCTCCTCGAGGACTGGCCTTTAGGTTAGGGTGTCTGGGCAGGCCTATCCTTGGTGTCCTGTCTCTGGGCTTCGCCCCAGCTCTCGGGTTCAGGATCGCGCTGGCCACAGGAGGAGGTGTGGGGAGATCTCTAATCGAATTTCTTGGGCAGTTAATACTGCTTTGAGGTACGAACTAGTTTGTTAAACTCTGGGTGTCTCCATCTAATAACGGGTTCTCCTAAACCTGCGGCGGGGCACCGGCTACGGCAGAGGTCTCTGTGGTCTCCTGTAATTCCTCACTCCACGTCACCAGTGAGTTGGCGGCTCCCTCCTCGGGAGTCCACATTTCATGCTCACATTGCTGACAGGCAGTGAGACACTTCTTTCCCAGATGGTAGTTGTGGAATTTTAGCTTTCATTAGCCCCAAAAGCTTAAGAATGGCGGATTTTTAAATGATTTCTTAAAATGCAATGTCTTCTTGAAATGTACTTTTGATGCCACGGCTTCAGTGTGAGACCATTTGATGAATTAAGGAACTTAAGTTTTGCAGACAGTAAAAAGATGGAGTCCCAAGGGACCTGGGTGGCAAAGATAGAAACCATTTACCTGATTGATTTCCAAACATTTTCACCTCTAAAGTAACACCCCATCTTCCACTGCTGTCTTCAGGCTTCGCCTATCTCCCGGGAGTATAGCTGAGATCCAGGAAGTAAGCAGAACCAAAAAAGACCTTTGAGCAATCAAAACGGGTGTGACAAAGTCCATGTACTGAAACCAGTGTGTTTGGCTTGGAGGTGATCTCTCAATTTATAGAGTTCTCGGAGGCTCAGTTGCATGATTTCCAGTGACAACCTAGAAATTTCAGTAATTTTGATAGCTGATATTTAAGTGCTTGCTATGTACTAGCTAGTGAGCTAAGTACCTTACATGGCATAGCCAGTGTAGTCCTTGAAATAACCTGACCAGGCAAGTGCCCTTGTTTCCACTCCGTGGACAAGGAAACTGAGTCTCAGCGAGGTGAGAAAATTAGTGGTAGGGCCGGGATTGGAACACAGGTAATCAGTAATTCACAATTAAAGATTTGAATATCTATTTGGTCTAAGTAATTTTGGTTTAAACGTTTGACGCCAGGTCAGTAATTGAGGTCATTTTTTGCCACACTCAGAAAATGTTTTTTTTTTCCCCCCTGCTTTATTGAGATATAATTGATATGTAACGTATCAATTTTAGGTTTACAACTGTAAAGAATGTGTATATATTGCAAAATGATTACCACAAGTTTAGTTAACATCCATCACCACACATATTTCGGTTTTTCCCCTTATAACAAGATCTTTTAAGGTCTACTCTCAGCAACTTTCAAATATGCAGAATAGTATTGTTAACTATAGTCACCTGGCCAGATATTACAGTCCCCAGGATTTATTTATCATCTAGCTGGTAGTTTGTACCTTTTGCCTACCTTTACCGTTTTGCTAAAACCCCACTCTCCACCCCCACGAAGATCTTATTTTTAATCTTTATTTTGGCTCCAAAATCTTTGTATAAGTCTCTTCTTTCATATTTCTCATAATCCCCTCCTCTGTCAAGTCATTAAATGTGAAGCATGCTGCCTCCTAAACATGCGTCTCAACTGAGATGGGGAGAAGTTAGTGCAATGCTGAATATAGAATTCTTGAGGGAGCCTTGAGTAATAGGATAAAGTGAGAGAGTTTGCTAATTTGTTTGTTTTTTCATATTCACTATTTTCACTTGGAAGATTTAGGAGCATTTAGTAAAACAGAAGATGCTTCAGCCAAAATGACAAGGAAGGTGAATAGATGAGGTGAGGTGTGTGTTTGCCAAGTATTCCAAAAGTTCTTAAACTATTCTTGCTGTAGACTTAGGATCATCTTAGTTCTTATATGTGAGACTGCCTGGCCTTGTAAAAATCAAAGTCACCAAGATTATTTGTTCAGAATTAAACTCTGAGTTAGACTAGCTCGCATGTTTTTCCATCCTAAATTATAAAGTTGTTTAGAGACTTTTGAAGGGATAAGAATTTGATATGAGTTTCTCAAATTCAGGTTGTGTTTCTCACTTTGAAAATGCCGGTATTGGGTTCATTTTAGGATTTTGGTCCTTTCGCGGGGTGGCAGGGCTGTGCCCATGGCATGTGGAAGTTCCTGGACCAGGGATCAAACCCGGGCCACAGCAGCAACCTGAGCTGCTGCAGTGACAACGTGGGATCAGTAACCTGCTGAGCCACAGGAGCGTGTCTGCCACTGTCGTTACTGGGAGGTGCCCAGATGAAGTGTTTCTCATCTTCCTGAACTCTGCTTGCTGCTGGAACCACAGTTTGCTCCAGTTACAACTTTATTGTCCCACGCACTGACCTGGGTGTCACTGGGAACAAGCCTTGAAGCCTTGGCTTGTAGGTGAAGAACTTCCCATCTGTGTTTTCCTATGGGCTGTTCGTTATTGTAAGTACTGCACCTATTGTGTTAAAGCTACTGGGGGAGTTCTTCTGAGACCCGGGTTCCAGCCAGCCTCCCACAGTCCTCCCCTTCCCTCCTCCACCTGTTGCTTAGACCTTTGTTCGCTGTTGTCCTGTAAGTTGCAGGTCTTTCATCCTGCCAGACGTGACAGTAGCGTACAGTGCCCTGCATGTCTTGTAATTGGACACTGTGTTTTTGATGTACGCAGAGAACACCTCATCTTTTATTGTCCTAGAGTACTTCAGGAAGCTTGCGCCCCCGTGCCCAGCCCCCCTTAGTAGCAGCTGTCTGCTCTGCTCTTTTGAGTGCCAGTCTCCTGAGTAATCGTTACTCTCCCTCTCCAACCACCCGCTATGTGCCAGGCACTGGGGACACAATTCGGAGCAGCAGCTTGTCGCTGTCAAAGTTTCTGCTCTCAAGAAAGCTGCAACTTAGTTGAAATAATAAGACGTCTATACAAAGATAAAAACATAGGGTATCAAACTCTATAGGGAGCAAATGCCGTGGATGTGAAGTGGCAAGAAAGATCCCAGGGAAGGTTCCCCTGATTTCCCAACAGGGAGGGTGTAAGACCTCTGTGAAGGAAAGTATGAAACTTGGCTGATGGGTACAGAAGATGACCTTATGGGACAGGACCAGGCAGGCTGGGGAGGAAGCAAGACGGTACTTATCCCCAGATTAATTGACTGATTCTGACTGTCATCAAAGTCAAAGACAAGAAACTGGGAGAAATGATCTGCAGTAAGTCGCAGCGACGGGTGTCGTCCCCCCCCGCCCCTCGTGCCCATGGCCTAGCAGTTTAGGATCTGATGTCATTGCTGTGACAAGGGTTCAATCCCTGGCCTGGGAACTCCCACATGCCTTGGCATGGCCAAAAAGAAATCCAAGTGACAGTACATTAATATCCATAATAAAATGCTGCTACAAATTAAAAAAACAAACCTGTATGACTGGGTCACTTTGCCGTACAGCAGAAATCGGTGCAATGTTGTAAACCAACTATTCTCTAATAAAAAAGTAAAAAAAAAAAAAAAACACCTGGTAGAAAAATGGGCAAAGTTGGCAGTTCACAGAAGAATAATAGAAGGCCAGTTAAGTGTGAAAGACTGCCGTCTCACTAGTAACTAGGAGCTTGGGCATTAGAACAGCAGTGCATACCAGCCTTTGCCTGCTGAGTGGGGAAGAGTTCAGGGTTTATAGCATCTCATGTAGGCAAGGGTGTGAGGTACAGGAGAGTCCTATCTAGGAGTTCCCGTCGTGGTGCAGCAGAAACAAATCCGACTGGGAACCATGAGGTTGTGGGTTCGATCCCTGGCCTCGCTCAGTGGGTTAAAGATCCGGTGTTGCCATGAGCTGTGGTGTGCGTCACAGATGTGGTTCGTATCTGGCTGTTGCTGTGGCTGTGGTGTAGGCTGGCAGTTGTAGCTCCGATTAGACCCCTAGCCTGGGAACCTCCATATGTCATGGGTGCGGCCCTAAAAAAAGACAAAAGATAAAAAAAAGAAGTATAGTCTCATCTAGTGTTAGTGAGTGCTTCGGCTGGCACAGCCTATTCAGGGAAGTGTTCGTATGTTTTATCCTAGCATTTCTAGGGAATTTGAACTCAGAAATTGTCATATACGTGAACAAACTGTGTATAAAGGTGTTTATTGTACCTAAATAAGTATAAAACACACTTTATAGATACAAAGACATCCGTGTGGTATTTATAAGAACAAAAATTGTACACAACCCAAATGTTCATTAGTGGGGGGGGCCACACAAATGCTGGTACAATCACACTGGAACGCTATGCAGTCATTAAAAAGAATGAGCTAAAAGTATTCACAGAAGATGTATCTGAGATACTCAGTTTAAAAAGCAAATTGTAAAGCAAGAGTTTGTGTGGCCCTTCAGTAAGGGGCAGATGTGTGTAGACACACATAGCAAGGGGCTTTAAAAAAAAGCCTGGGAAGTTGCCCTTAAAATGGAGGCAGGAGGGGTGTTTAAAAGGTCCTTTTGCTTTTTATTCCATATATTTTAACCTGGTTGGTATTTTTAATAAAAGAGCATGAATTTCTCTGAAAATAGGGGAAAATTGGCAAAGCAATACATAGTAAGAGGTGTCATTTATTAAGCATCTGCAGTGTGACAGGTATGGTAAAAACCAGGTTTTGCAGCAGTCCCACAGTTTGGTATAATTTGTCCCCATTTGACAGATGCGGAAAGCGAGGTTTAGAGGGCAGGTGTGTCATGGGCCCTGCTCGCCTGGTGTGTACAAGGGACTGACCTTGGACCTGCCCTTTGGCTCCAAAGCCTCTCTTTCCCTCGGTCGCAAGAGCTGTGTAAAGAGTTAGTGGCGGACTGCTGGGCTGCTAGTTCGAGGGTAAGTCCATGGCTTTTTGGAGTGATTCTGGACACTTCGAGGCAGTGGGTCAGAGCGTGGCGCCCAGGATCCCGTTGGTTGCTGCCGGGCAGATCATCCTTGTGGTCTGACCTGCGGTGCCGGCTTGCATCCCAGCTGTTGCCAGGACAAAAATAATTCGTGGGAGGCTTTTCCGTTTGGTGGAGGGCTCTCTTCTGCACACCAGTGTGGATATGAGAAATGCACCTTTGACCTGCAGCTTAATTTGAAGTAGTGAACCCTGGCGTATTTAGTTGTCTGCTTTCACCAAGCCTAACTGGGTCCAGGGAGAAAAGACAGGGGTGTTGTTCAGTTTAATGGTTGGTTTCCATCTACAAGTTATACTCCTCGGTATGGACCTTTGGAGCATTTGCTGTTGGCAGTGAGTGTTCTTGAGAGCTTGTTCCCTGACAGCGAAGAACCTTCGAGTGCTGAGGCCTAAACACAGGGAGCCCCTCTGGCTCCAGAGCAAGTGTTCCCCCTGGAAGGATATTCCCGCCCCTGACCTCCCTGCCGGGATCCCTGCCTTCCTGCGGAGGCAGAATAGTTGTTCTCTTTTAAAGGGAAAAGCTGCTACCTGCCCGGCAGGATCCCAGGCCAGGAAGAACAGGGTGGAGCTGTAAGGATGCCCAGGTTTCCATCACGGCTGCTCCCGCATGGCCTCTGCACCACGGGACAAGCCGCAGGCCACATGCTGCTGGTCCCCTTCTCCTCCTCCCCCCACTCTGGCTGGCAGTAAATTAGGGCAGAGCCCAGAACCCGTTCCCTATTTACAGTCATAGAGATACCGTGTGACTTAGAAACTCGTCGGAGGTGTTATCCCAAAATACCATAAAATGAGAATGTACCCCTAGGACATTGAAAATAAAACGAGTTACATTTTCTTTTGTCCATTCAGCAAATGTTTTCTGGGCCCTACTGTGTGTCAGGCCCAGTGCTCCACACGGAATTCGGAATGGAATAAGGCCTGACCCCGGCCTTTGGAGAGCTCCATGTCTGGTGGAGGTAGGCGAGAGGGATCGGGCAACCCGATCATCACAGTGTATATATAAGTCCTGTAACAGGGGCGAGGGCAGCAGCTGGCATGAGGTGGAGTTCCCATTATATACTTGCTGAGTGAACAGCACCGAGGGAGGGTGTCTTCAAAGCCGACTTCCCAGAGGAAGTGATGTGTGAATTGAGTCACAAAGGGGAATGGTAAAAGCTATAGATAATCCCTGGATTTTAGTACCGGAATGCTGAAGATGAGGACAAATTTCAACTTTGCCTGGCTTCCAAAATTCCATTAGAATAAGTCCTTTACAACAAAATTTGCCCGTGTGTATCCTATATTTTCTTTATTTAAAATATTGGGAAGAACCAGGAGTTTCCCTTGTGGCTTGGCAGTAATGAACCCAGCTAGCATCCATGACGAGGGTTCGATCCCCGGCCCTGCTCAGTGGGTTAATGATCCAGCCTTGCTGTGAGCTATGGCATAGGTCGCAGACACGGCTCAGATCTAGCATTGCCATGGCTATGGAATCGCCTGGCAGCTACAGCACCGATTCGACCCCTAGCCTGGGAACCTCCATATGCCATGGGTGTGGGCCTTTAAAGAAAAAAAAAATGGCAAACAAAAACAACCTGTCCTTTCTTCCCTCATCTTGTCTTCTATCTCCTATGTTCCTTTTTTCTTTTCCTTTTTTTCTTTTTTTTTTTGTCTTTTTACCTTTTCTAGGGCCGCACTTGAGACATATAATACAGATTCCCAGGCTAGGAGTCTAATTGGAGCTGTAGCTGCCGGCCTGCGCCACAGCCACAGCAACGTGGGATCCAAGCTGTGTCTGCGACCTACACCACAGCTCACGGCAACGCCGGATCCTTAACCCACTGAGTGAGGCCAGGAATCAAACCCGCAACCTCATGGTTCCTAGCCGGATTCGTTAACCACTGAACCACGACGGGAACTCCAGTTTCCTATGTTCTTTATGTCAGCAGCACTGTCATTGTTTCTCCTTAGAACATTGATCTTTGCTAAGAAAAAAGTGTTCCCTATTACTGGGGAAAAGGCATAAGGGGCAGGCTTGCTGTCTCTATCTCCACCTTTGGCCTTTGAAATTGGTTACTATTGATGGGTCCAGAATGGTAGAGTCAGCTTTTTTCAACTTTTATTTAGGTATTTTTGTAAGTAAGCTGGAACCACAATTATTCACACACAGAAAGTGGCATTCCCTTTTTTTTTTTTTTTTAAAGGGCTGCACCTGCGGCAGGCATATGGAGGTTTCCAGGCTAGGGGTCTAATCAGAGCTGTAGCCGCCGGCCTACACCACAGCCACTGCAACAACAGATCCAAGCTGCGTCTGTGACCTACACCACAGCTCACGGCAACGCCGGATCCTTAACCCACTGAGCGAGGCCAGGGATGGAACCCGCAACCTCATGGTTCCTAGTCTGATTTGTTAACTGCTGCGCCATGACAGGAGCTCCAGAAAGTGGCATTCTTAGATCCAGGCTTTTTGTTTAAACCAGCTCTAAAATGGCTTTTGTAAAGTAGTGTTTTTTTGTCACTGTCATCTAAAACAATGTGATTTTCACATTTTGGAATAATATCACTAACGATCGGGTCCAGTGACATTGCTAAATACAAGCTTGCCTGAATGTCTGACGGAGTGAAGACGCGGTGTAGATGGGGTGGACGGGTTGTGACACGTGGTGGGTTCTTTTTCCTTGAAGAATTCCCTCTTTGTCCAACACCTGAAACCCATAGTTCACATCCTTTGTCTCCTAATATTTGGCCAAATGCAGGTGTCAGGTGCACTCTGTGTGACCTTCTAGACGTCCCCAGCTGAGTCTCCATGTGCCAACCAGTGCTCTATAGGTGGGGTGGTGGTGGGATGCGGAACAGTTCCAGGATGTCAAAACAGTCAAAAACTGCTGCTTTGGAAAGACTAGCAGGTTCCCACCCTCTTGTTGCCATGGTGTCCAGGAGCATTTTTATGTGAATCGCAGGTTGGCTGTGTGATCAATCCAAGAGGTGGAATTTAAAAAAAATTTTAAGCTGTCCAAGTAAATGCTGCCCTCAGCAAGAAGCCACCTTGGGAGGCCATGCCAGGCCTGGAGGGCTAATGGCCAAACTTCCCCGTGGTGCCGTCTCCCACTTGGTTCCTCCTCTCCTTAAATCCAGTGAGAGTCCAGCTCCGTCCTCAGAAGATTTGTCACCACGAGAAACTTTTAAAATGGAAAGATGCTGGGGTGTTCCCATTGTGGTGCAGTAGAAATGAATCAGACTAGTAACCATGAGGTTGCTGGTTCGATCCCTGGCCTCAATAAGTGGGTTAAGGGTCCTGCATTGCTGGGGTTGTGGTGTAGGCCGGCAGCTGTAGCTGGGATTCGACCCCTAGCCTGGGAATCTCCATGTTGCCACAGGTGCAGCCCTAAAAAGCAAAAAAATAAATAAATTAAATGGAAAGATGCTAAAGGTAACAGACCGTTTACAGCACTAAATAACAGCAAACTTTTTGAAATAAATGTATTCCTCCTTGGAGATATTTGCCAAATGTGCTGTTCATTTGAAAAACGCATGTTCGAGGATACTGATGCTGGCATAAGTCGCTTTCCTGCAGCCGCCCGCGGCAGGAAGGCGAAAAGCGGTTAGAAGCTCCCCAGACGCGCATGGAGAGGAGCATTAAGGGGAAGAAAAACGGAAACTGCTCTCATTTATTTAGCGTCATCTCGGGTGTCGGCTCTGGCCCTGGTGTCCGGCTGTCCCCGTGGCCCCTGCACGGCCTTGTCCCCAAGGATGATCCTCGTGGAGGCGCTTCTAATACTTCCCTTTTGTTCTTTAGGTATTTCTGGGAAAAGCCAGCTTCTGTTTGCACTGGTCTTCACAACTCGTTACCTGGATCTTTTTACTTCATTTATTTCATTATATAATACGTCTATGAAGGTATGGTATGGCATCCAGACAAATGTATTTTCTCCGTAATTCACAGACTTCCATAATTAAACTGTTTAATTTATGTCATCTGTGCACTTACTTAAGCACCCTCAAGAATAACGTCTTGAAGTTCCCTGGTGGTTCAGCAGGTTAAGGATCTGGGATTGCCACTGCTGGGGTGCAGGTTCGATCCCTGGCCCAGGAAATTCAGCATGCCGTAGGTACAGCCAAAAAATTTTTTAAATGAAGAATGCCTAAATATGCTCTTCTTGACTTAAGCACTGTTAAACCACCTAGAGCATATAACTGGGAGGAAATAGTTACCATTAAGCGTATTTTGTCTGTTTGGAAGCAGTACTGAAGTGCTTTGCACTTAGAGATTTTTTAGTTCCTCAACTGTGATAAATTTCTAAAGCACTTGAAAACTGTATAAGAAAGAGGGTTGACAATTACGTTCTCACACAGTGGGCAATTATAATTATAGACTCCCTGAGAAACCCAGCAGGTTGGTTTAGAGCAAGGAACGAAAGTCAGGTTCCTCACTGCTCAGCCCTGTCTGGCTGCTCCATGAGGGCCTGGCTGCTCCATCTTTGCTATTTTTACCAAGCGAGCTTAAATAACGTCTGTACAATAATTTACTTAATACGGTTTTCAGGAGTTCCCGTCACGGCTCAGGGATAACAAACCCGACTAGCACCCTTGAGGACATGGGTTCGATTCCTGGCCTTGCTCAGTGGGTTAAGGATCAAGCATTGCCATGAGCTATGGCGTGGGTCACAGACACAGCTCAGATCCCACAGTGTTGCTGTGGCTGTGGTGTGCGCCAGCATCTGCAGCTCCAGTTGGACCCCTAGCCTAGGAACTTCTATTTGCCATGGGTACGGCCCTAAAAAAGCAAAAAAAAAAAAAAAATATATATATATATATGTGTGTGTGTGTGTGTGTGTGTATATATATATATATGGTTTTCAAACCTTTGAACATATCCTGAGCATTAGTATCCATGACATACCTGGTGTCCTGTTTTTCCTAGTTCTCATGAATACAAATGTATAACCATCAAAATGCAGAGTGTTTGCATACCACCTGGCGTCCTGTGTACCACCAGCGTGCCGTGCTCCCTGCTTGAGCAGCCCCAGTTCTTTCCCACAGTGGGTCCCCACTTGGTGAAGCCCGCAGAGCACACAGGGGGCGGCGGACACTGGCAGCCCCCGTGGTCTGGCGGGGCAGAGTGGACTGATCACAGCAGTACCTGGTGCTGTGAGGGAGAAGGACGGGCTTTCAGGATGTGTGCAGGCTGTCTGCTTCCATTCATTCATTCATTCATTCATTCTTCCAGTGCTTAGCGAGCGACTTTGTGCTGGGTGTTTGGCAGACGCTTGATCATTGGCACCCAGGGAAGTAATGTTTAAGCCAGCACTGTTGGTGTGGTATTAAAACAGCTCCCCTCAACACAAAGGCATTTTTATAAGCGCGGGTCAAAGCAGACAAAGCAGCCTGTGGTCTTTACTAAGAAGCAGATTTGAGTTACCTGTAAATCATTCCCTTGTTCGTTACTAAGGGATGGGATCCTAGTAATCAGGAAATAATTAGCGTACTCAAAACTGGCTAGGTCCTGCTCTTTGTCCAGGCAGGTTAGAACTGCAGCTGTCAGCGGTATGTGAGCCAGACTCCTCTCCCCTCCCTCTCAGGACACACAGCTTCCAGAAGAATCCTTGCTTGCTTAATTGTAGCTTCCAAACACAATGTCCTGAGAATCAGGCGAGAGTGGGAGCCACATTTTATGTGTGCCTCACTTTGACTTTATTTTATTTTTTTTTTTTTGCCTTTTGTCATTTTATGGCCGCGGGTTTATGGCCGCACCCGCGGCATGTGGAGGTTCCCAGGCTAGGGGTCTAATCGGAGCTGTGGCCACTGGCCTGCGCCGCAGCCACAGCAACGCAGGATCCGAGCCGCGTCTGCAACCTACACCACAGCTCACGGCAACGCCGGATCGTTAAC